>DVQP01003594.1:0-10611 GCA_018231745.1 Danaus eresimus
ATCTCAATAATGATGCACTCACAGGTAAATTACTTTGAAATCATGAATAATGATACTGCATATGCAACAAGTCCATTATGCACAACTCCAATGTATGAAACGTATGAACAAAATTTTAAACTATTTCTTACGATCTCTTGATCAAGGAGAATGTACGTATGTTAGAAATGCAAAGTTTTTTTTTTTGTAAAATTGTAATAAATAAGGAGGATTACACACCGGATGCGTGTTAGTGTCACGCTTGTCACGCGCATCGCTCAACTTATAAACACGTTTGAAATTTCGGAACAGCTCTGCTTAAGAGTAATCAAAGAAAGCGGAAACCACTCCCTTCTCGTTTAAAAATAAAGATATATTGCCCGTGCCATTGTTGTTTCTTATAATAAATGGTAGAAAAAATATTCAATACAAAATATAGAATAACGGTTTATTTAGAAGTGATTTTTCACAGACTTTTTTTGACGGAACTACGCCATGTGAGGAAGGCAAAAAAATTCACATCATTAAACACTTTTTTAGACGATATTAAGTATTATGTAAATAAGTATTTAAAGCTATACTTGTCGGTTTCGATAAATTTTGTGTTTATGTAAACATTTTGCTGTTTATTTCCTTTGTTGTCTGAATTTATTATTTTCATATATTTTCTACGGATTTGAACAAAGACATATATCACTGAATCTATGCTTAGAAATATTTTTTGTTACACATAGTTACAATATCTAAGAGCAATCAAGCTGTTAAATTAATGCTTATTACAGTCACTGTGAGACTTTAGGTATATATATGAAACTCACATGTGAACACTGAAGCTATTAATGTGAGTCGTAAGTCACTTGTGTTCGTCTTCTCAAGTGTGTTTTAAGTTGATTAAATAGCTCGGTCAGGCCTTAATTTGTTTACATCACGTGCCAAGCTGATTGGATTGTGTGAAGTGGGTTAATTAAATAATACCTCATATATTTATTTTAAGATTACCGTCTGTTTCCTGGACACTGTTTTGTTCCATTGTAAACGTATAAAAGTAAAATTACAGTTTCTTATAATGTACAGACATTCGAGGACAAATATAAATAATATTAAATGTACACTAACTACTTTTTTCTTATTTATTGATATTAATTTATGTTTTATATTTTATAATGATACGGAGTTACTTTTATATTTTAAGAGAAAAATAATGTGTTAATAAATATCTACGACCTTGCTTATATAGATTAGTTCCTTGTGTGACATAGAAATTACTACATTATAAAATCAAGAGATAACAAAGGTCGACATCAACATTAAAATTATTAAATAGATAGTGGCCTCAAAGACTCGCACAGTGTTATAATATTATTATTATTATTGTGGTAAATATCAGCATCAAAACAGTCCACTGACGCTTCCGTAAACGATAAATATATGAGTATGTATTTTAATTTAAAACAATACAAATATAGAGATTTCTTTCAAAATTATCATCGATTTATTTTCTAGTACATAAAAAGCAAAAAAAAATCGTGGAGGGTAAGTGAATACATATAATACAAATTTACATGAGCTCTGTATAAAGGACATAAAAAAATAATCAAAATTTCTACCCGAAAAAAGAAAAGTTCTCTCCAATTGCTGTAATTTGTAGAATTATCAAACGTTGAAACCTATCCGAAACAGACATGTATGTAAGCGTTAATTATATTTAGCATCGAGAATTCAACAAGACGAATGAAGGCAACTGATGGACGTTCATCAAGTCTTGAGACATTCAATCGATTCGGAGTTTTATCAAGAGCTCGACGTCTCTAAATATTCACATGTTATTTTCAACACAACCATAAAAAGAGAACCCGACCAGCGACTGCCAAATAAATTCTCTACGTTCCGGTGGAGAAGTGCTGTAGAATAAATAAATCTATCTTTATAAAGAACGTCCAGCGTGTTAAAATAATATATTATGTTAAATTAAGGGCTGTTTATAAAAACGAAAATAATTTATGGACGGAAAAAAATTGTTCTCATTTTATTACTATGACACATTTTTATAAAACATGACATTAAAACATTCGTGAGATATAAACGAGACTTCTACAGTCCGCCTGAAATACCGGACTAATCAGGAGTTGCCGCAGAGAAGTTGGACTGTTTACACGTCCCGCTCCGAATACAATGATGTTACGGACACTAATATTGTACTATAAATCGAAGAATATTTAGAAATATAACAAACTGTTTTAACTGCCAGTGATGTGAATATTAAATAAATAATACAATGTATTTAAATAAATAACAATGTGTTGTGTTATAATTATTTTTGTTTAGGAATACTTGATATAACAGTTGCATAGTGTGTCCGCGTGTGGGAGTGTGTGTTAGTAAATGTTCTTTAAATAGGTGATTATGATTTAAACATGGTGGCAATGTTGGAAATCGTCAGTGCTTCTAATAATAACTACTTTTCGTCATTCTTACCTGTAAGTTTCCAGGTTATCTTAAGGTTTTTTTATTTACGACGGATATTACATAAAAATATATGTATTAAAATAAACTCTAAGCAATATAAAATTGGTATTTTTACGTTTATAAAGATCTAAAAATACTCAATTCCTATGAAAAAAATTAAAGAACAGTTTTTGAAGGTAGGGAGATTTTTATAAATAGGTAATGAGCTGTTGTAATGGTAAATGTAACGTGTTTAAAAAACTATACGCAAATTATTGCTGTAATCTCTAAATAAATCAAATACAACCATTAAACATTGCCTCGGCACTAGCCTTTTGTAAAATATAATTACAACTTTGTCATTTTGACCTTATTATCTTAAAAAATAACCCGTAATTGCTTCCCTGTTTTAAAACATAACGAGATAAAACATTACATAAACTTGAAACAAAGCCAAATAACTGTCCCTTGAATATTAGATAACCAAATGTTTCTCACCTCTTTATTTCTATTTTAGTGGTTATAAGAAATTTTTATTGTAAATAATAAGGACATCTTAAAAATTTATTAACAAGTGCGAATTTATCACTTTTCAGACGGTGAACTCCGCTTCCGTTCCCATCCGGGATATCACAACGTCAACCACAACTTCATATCGGCCGTACAACGATGACTACACCTCCGTCCAACGCCACTTAGACAGACCTAATCAGGCTGATATAGAAATTGAACGCTCCAAGAAGGACAAAAAATGGTCTATAGGAAAGCTTTTCAGAAGAAAAAAGAAAGAGGATGAAAGTTCATCGTCGCAAAGTGAGGATGGAAATAAATCACCATCGAAAAGAAAAAGTAAAAAGAAAAAACGAATTCCCGCCGTCAATAACTTCGACCACATAGTCATAAGAGATACGAGACGTGCGCAAAGTGTAGCGAAACCCACTCATGATGTAAATGAAGATGGTATTTTATCTGATCCATCAGCTGGTTTTATAAGTTATAAGGTCAAAAGACCTGATGCCAATGCTTCTCGAGATGTTTTTAAAATGAGAGAAAACGATAATTTTTTAAACAAGGGTCTCTTAGAAACACCCTCACGAAAAAAAAGAAAAAGCAGACTGAAAGCCCGTGTCGAAGCCTTAAGAAATAGTATTAAAGGAGAATCTAGCAGTGAAGATGAATCTTTGAAATCCTCTTCAAATTCTTCTTCTATGATTAGATTTAGAAGTGATGATTCCTTAATGCGGTCTCGAGACAGTTCATTAAATAAAAAATCGAGAAGTGCACGTAATGAGAGGTATATTAAGCGTCTTTCCCGAGATGATGAAAACCAGCTTAATAAAGAAGCAGAGCTACTTCAACAAGGTTATACTAAAGCAGAGGTCGAGATGCTAACACGAACGCCGACAAGTCAAAGTAGTGGCTATGGAACATGCAAACGTGATTCTAATAAAGGTCCAACGGAACAGCAAATAGTGAATGACGCCAATAGAGGCACTATGAAATCGGAATCTATATCTTCATTTCCATTAACTCAAACATACCCTTCAACGATTAATTTTAACGCCAAAGTTAACAACGAACGTATTAATTACTCAATACAATACCCAAGTAACAACACCAATCGGGGATCCTTGTACATTAATAATAATAGAGAAAGTAGCATTTCAAATCAATATGAAAGTCCAGAAAGTATAATGTGTGTTAAATTTCCTTTAGGAAATGTTACCGATCTTAAAAAGGAGGAAAAGGCCCCACCAGTACCACCCCCTCGGGATATGAAACGAAAAGTTGTGACTCCTACTTCAATGCTCTATGAAAACAACCCTTTCATCACGGAAAGAGTTAATACCAGCCAAAATGTACAATACGGTGTTCCTAACAACGATTTCGATAGAATAATGCGGCGCAGCCAAGAAAGGACACTAGGAAAAAATGGCTTGCGACGCCCTACTTCAGAGGATCATATTGCTATACAAAACAACGATTACCTTAAAAACTATTCATTTAGAAATGACCAGCCACGTAGACCGGCATCTGTTTCAGCAGAACCAAATCATTACGGGCTTTATGTAAATAGTCCAGCTTGGAGGAGAAGCGAGCAAAGTAATATTGTTAAGCCTGAACCGTTACAAGTAAACCAAGACTATCTATACTACGCCGATCAAAGTCCAAGATCACGCAGGCCTATTAGCATTAAATCGAGTCAAAACGAACTTCATAATCAATATTTAAGTGACTCCCAAGTTTCTAATACAATGAATGAAAAACCTTACAATAAACCACGTACTGCAACAGAGTTTTGGAAAAAAATTGATGACGCAGAGAGACAAAGGCGTTCACGTACAGTCTTTGCAAATTCCCGCAGTAATAGTGACTATTCAAGCAATTCCCAAATAAATAGAGTTTCAACAGAACAAATTAATAAACTCCCGTGGAATAAACGAAGTTCTGAAAATATTGATAATGTTAATAAAAATAAATCTTTTGACATTATGGATGGTGCCAAAGTTTGGAAAGCGACAACTGAATATAAACGATCTACTACCGTTGAACCGGAGAAAACCCCAAATCCTGCCAATAAGACTCATGTACGCCATAAATCTGATACATACGTTTCAGGTTCTTACTTAAATCCATCAGATGACGAAAAAAATTCTGAAAGACGAAAATCAACCAACCTTGATGATGCCTTAAACGAATTAGAGGCCATTTATAATAGTTTAGGTTTAGGAGATGAAGACTTACTTGATAGAGCTGAACAAAGGGAATTAATGACACCTAAGGCAAACGAAAAATTCAATGATTGGAATGGAAACGATGATGATATTCAATTGCGTAGTCAACCTTCTACGCCACTGCGACGACTGTCTCGAAGATCTACCTTACCTGATAAATTGCAAGATGATATGGCTTTTAGAAGAATGAATTCATTTTCTAATAAAGATAAAGCGAATTTCAAAGATTCTCAAGCACAAATAAGTTACATGTTAGCATCCCCGGTATACGTTCCATACGCATCGGATGAAGATAGACAATCATTACGAAATGAGCCTGATATAGTTTACGATGATGTAGTTTATAGGAACATTAAACAAACAAACAGCAGATTGAAGACTATTGACCCGCAGCCACCTTTCGGTATACCAGTTGGTCCAGTATCACCAGCACCTCAAAGTGATTATTTACATGCAACACCAGAGAATAAAGGAAGATCTCGTTTTGTGCCCAAGAGGTCACCAGATATCGTGGCAGATGATTTAGCTTATAGAAGCCTAAGAAAAGATAACAGACATTCGTCCTTATTTAATGGAGAAAATTATAATGGTTACAATAATAATAACAGCTACACTGAGTTCCCATTTAATAAGGATAATGCTGCAAATATCAAAAGGAAACGCGCTGTAAGGTCCCTTTCAGCGAATATATTCTCTATGATACAGAAAGAAATAGATGATGCTTTAAATACGAGCAAAACATCTGTGTTACAAAAAACAAGTAGTAATAGTGACGTAATGAAGAGGCTTCGTGAAACTTTTGAGAAAAATGACATCCAGAAGGACATATATCCTCGCAATAAGGTAAAGCAAAGACACAATACTGTCAATTTATTTGCTAATAGCACTCATGCGCCATCGCACCAATTTTCAAAAGATGATTCATTCATTTATAATAATGATGTATGTGTTGTTAAGCCACCATCATGTGATAAGTCAAAAAGCTCATCTCCATCAAATCGTTCACCGCAAGCTTCTAAGCGATCATCCAAGGATGAATTTCAACAGGTTTTAAGTATGTTAGCTCAAGAAGCTATGGACACTAGCAACAAACTAGGTGTAGCGCTAGCAGAACTAGATAGAAACCGTAATAAAAACGAAGGTATAGATATCCAAAACAGAATAACTGATAGCAGAATGCTCTTTCTCAATGGTCTTACCGATAAAACTCTTCATGAAAGTGAATTGAGTCCAAAAAAAGATAGTTTGCTTGAAAATAAAGAGACAACAGATTTACCTATCGTGTTATCCGATAAACAATCGATGGGAAAGAAAACTGAAGATAGTCTACTTCTTATATCAAATCAACTGCATAAAGTAGAAGATCAGCTTAAACATACTATTGATAAGGAGTCCCAGCTTGGGAATGACTGCTGCAAAGTAAAGGAAAATATTGAAAAAGAAAATGAGAAATCGGTTTTGTGTGAAACAAATTTTTCAAACGAAATGAGTAGTATACCAGATGTAGTACCCGTTAGAACTCAAACAGAATCTAAATGTTTAGATTTTACGGAGTCTACAAAAATCATTGAAACTACAAAACCTACTATAAATTCCCTCAATCCATTTTTAAACACAGATGACAAAATGAAAGAAATTAATGAGATTAACGCCTTTAAAGAATTAAAGGATGGAATATCTGATCTTATAGCTGGTATTACAGAGGTGAATGAAAAGCTATTTGTTTCTAAAAAAGCTCTACCAAATGAACCTATTTCCCCAAAGGCTTTTGAATCGTCTATTGCTAAAGCCACTGAGAAATTAAACGAGGTTTCAATGATGAACACTAATGAGAGTCCGAAAAGAACTTCTATTAGTTTATCTATATATGATGATGATAGGCAAAATAAAGATGGAGCTGATTCAACTGAATACAATTCATCAGAGGAACTTGCAACCATTTTTAAGTTGGACACTGGCACCAAGCCGTCATGTGATAACGATAAACCAAACAGAGAACGAAACGATTTAAATTCTCCAAAAATTGTTAAAAACATAACCCAACATCTGAGGAGACTTTCGATCGATGAAAGTACTAGTCAGAACAATTCACTGCCAACAGTCCCATGGAGAGCTAAAAGGCAAGACAATAATTCACAAAAAGAAAAAAAAGGTATGTGGTATCTAGTCATGCACGGTGTGTGGATTTCACTTTGATCATAGCATTCGTAGCATCTTTCACTGTATGTTTGTGTTTATTAATTGGAATGCGAGTTTAATAGTTTGGTTTTTATGTTTTGTTATTCCGACAGGCGATAGTACGAAGTCAAAACGCAATTGGCACGACTCAGGCACGTTGATGTTAGCTTGCTCCTACACTCTAATGTTCTCACAACAACTGACAGAATTGGATTGGCTGACGCTGCTCGGCTTGCTGTTGGCAATTATTACTATCATCGCTATGCTTTTAATTTAAATACCACGTATATAACCGTGTTTCAAGTCCTCTAACTGAGAAGATATTGGCAAACGTGAACTATATTATTATTAAATAATTTTCTTGAATTCCTAATTACGCAGTTTTAATATAAAAAGATTAAATAGAGTATTGTAAATTTTATGTGCTTAATCGTTACTCTGTGATGTTATACTTAAAATTTCGTTTAAAGTAAATCTTTAATCCTAATTGTGTGCCAAAAAGATGAGACGATATGAAAAATATGTTATGTAAAGAATTTATTGCAAAAATGTTACTTGGTTTGAAACAAAGCATGAGACCTTGCATGATTTATTGTATTACAACTATATTACCGTTTTGTTTTAAGATTTTATTAATTTATAAATGTTAAATTAAATATTATAAGCGCTATTTTTCTTATTTTCCCTAATAGTTGTGTTCAATGATATTTTATTACGTTAGTCACTAACATTGACTACTTTACCAGTTTCTGTTTTATATAATTTGCACATATGACAGTCATGTATAGATTATGTAGATATGTTAATGAATTCGATCAGTCATATCTTCGAGTTTTCTATACCTATTCACTGCCATATATGAATTGAAGTACTCGTATTTAATTTTATTAATAAAAAAGTTAGCACGAGTGATTTTATTATATGTTTTTTAACTGGACGTGTCTGTTCTAGGTGAAAACTGATTGCCACAATAAAGCTCTACCGACCTCTCATAAGTTTTCTTCGGTATTATGCTAAGCTGTAATTATTGGATCAGTATTTCTGATCTGCTATCGTATTTTATTCTATTGTTGTTTGAAACATTTCTACTTATTTTATGTAGAGGCTTCCACTTGCGATAAAAGATCGTTATTTATATGAAAAAGTTACAAATAAATAAATGTTTTTATTTAATGTGGTGTTTTATTTTAATATATTATCGCACATTTAACTCAATACAGAGTCTGAGTAATATCTGCTAACTGCTTGATTAATAAATATTTATTCGGCTATGGAAGTTCATTCGTATTGTGTCTTTATTAAAGATAAGAGTAAAATAACTTTAGCTGTATTGATCTCATTTTAATATCAATAATAGTGAATTGTTCAACACACTGCTTCTTGATATAAACGTATCTCCCGTATTCACAGACAGTCGCTTAATAATATAGATGTGAGTGGCATGGCCGAATACAGTTATTATTTTCGTGTTTGCTCAAACCGATTTTAAATCAGAAAGGTCTATTTCATGCATAAAAAAATGTTTTACACTTCTCTATTGCTTTCAACTCAAAAATAAATAGGTATATGTTAAATAAATATTTATTTGTAGGAGACTTCAAGCTGCATTCCTTAAAATTCACCTTATTTCAAAAACAGTTCCTTAATCGACTTAGCCATGACACTGTGCGAGCACTAGTCTTGTAAATAGGAATCATAAATTATTATATTTCGACTAAGTGTGCTTTGAATGCGTCTGTTGGACTAAGAGCGCTTTGTCTATTTCTTTGTCTGAGGATGCTCATTGCCTTTGTCTGTTCGTAATGAAATGGAATCCATTAAATTTACTCTTGTTAAAATAGTTTGTACTTCAAGCCGGAGCAAAAATATTCCTGTATACATCTCAAAACCCATCCCATGTAGGTACAGTACTGCTATCATTTATGGGAATCTGTAGCCACATACCAACATGGATTTTTTGACTCCGTTCAAAGATGAGATGAGAAAATTTTTGGTGAACCACGCTTTCAGCCGGTATTAAACAGCTAAGTCTCCGGAGAGATTTTACCTCCCTGAGTGCGCCCTACAGCTTATCCAATCAGGTTTGTTCCTTGAAGCTCTGACATGATGTTAACTAATTATTTTTTTTCAGTACAGCTAAATACCGGCAGGGAGTTTACACTCCATTGCGTGCCATTGTTCGCACACAGTAATTTTTTAAAGAATTTTTCCAGCTAACTCTAGCGTCATGAAGTATTCAAGACTAATTTATTCGTCGAGCTGGCACTGCGCAAGTGGTATAGCATAGTATGCCCTGATATTGCAGGCGACCATTCACAACGGTTACCGCTTAACGTAAACGTAAAACGGCCTGTACGCTCGTTTGCCACAGTCGTAGTATACAATTATACACGTTTGAAACAACGTCAATTGATGCAAATATGTTTTTAACTTTAAAGCAATGTTGAGATAATTACTAATATAAAATTTAAATTACAAAGCTGTAATATAAAAAATCTTCGATATGAGCAGGATTCGAACCTGGAACTTTCGTAATGAAGTTAAAGATAATTAGGTGGTATGTTTAAAAATTTTACTTTAAAAAATCAATAAATATAACTTTAAACCATCTGTACTACAACTAAAATATAGATATGGGGATAGTAGGCTTTTTTATTGCTTTTCTTTAAAACCATTTCCGGAAAATGAATACCATGGAAACAACGTTAATATTTTGCATACTTTAAATGTATAAAAGTGAAGTATTTAGTGTATCCTGCAATTCAGTTAAAAATTCCTTGCATATTTCCTAAAGGTTTCCCAAATGGTTTAAACTTCCATAGTTTTGACTAGTGACTTCATCCCGTCAAGTAGGTACAAAAAACTTACAACCTCTAAATTGACTATAAAATAAGAGTTTCTTAGATTTTTTTTTGGTATTTATAAGGTCTTTCTTTAACCTCTGCTAATGTTAATCATTCAGTCGTTTTTGACCTGCCTGTATTTACAGATATTTTTTAAAGATTTTATAAGAAGAAAAATAAATATTGCTTATTTTAAATAGAAGTAGAAAATACAAAATGTTAAAAATTATACATAAGTAAATATTTCTATTAACATAATTTAATAAAATGAAGTATTGTTTTTATTCTATTCACAGTAGGCTACGAAAGGATTTAATAGCGGGCAAGATATTTTGTGTAATGTGTTGACAAATTTTAATATAAACAAGTGTGTATGAACTTTGTACTTACGACACTTAGTATATTATTTCCTTAATTGCATAATTACCATA
>DVQP01003595.1:0-10611 GCA_018231745.1 Danaus eresimus
TAATGAACGTCTATAATACGACACTGTTTTATAATAATGATAAAAATTTATACAGGTCAAGCCGAAAAATATATTTCATCATCAGTTCACCTTAAAGCATGAATGTCTATTTTATGATTTTTGATTATTTATTAACTTATCCTGTACCCAGTACATTTTTTACAAATTTCTCTATAAATTTGACTTAATTGCTATTGTTATTAAAGAATCTTAATTCACAACGAATAATTGCGGCCAATATAAACGATATTCCAACAATTCTCTTAAATTAATGTCATTGACTTGACAACTTGCGTGTTTAATTAGACAATATTATTGCAACTCATCACTGTGATATTAATTGACGAGGGACTCTTTGTAATGAAACAAATAATTGTGAAAATTATACATAGATAGGAATTATGTTTTTGTTGTACCAATTTAATATTATGTATTAATTTAAATACAATTTGTTTAAACTTGCATACAGAATATGCGTGTTTAAAATTCATTTCGGGAACATTGTGGACAGTGCAGTATCTTTTTAATACAACTTGACATTGGCTACATATACTTCGTTCTTAAATTTAAGAATTGACTTCGGTATACAGTGGTATATAATAGAAAAGTAGCTGTACACCCTAAAAGTTGCTGTTTAGCGTGACTAATTATATTATAGAGTTTCGAAATATATACTTTGTGATAATATGCCTAATAAAATATTACATACAAATCCTTATAAATTTTCTCAATCAGTATTTTGCTCAAATACACAATAACGAACAAATATTGTAACGACCGATATAAATATTCGTTTATAGGTAGTGGAATAATACAAATACGGTTTTGTACTAAAAATCAATCAAGTGACCAAGAAAATTCCCGGTGAACCTAAGTTAGCCATATTATAAAAAGTGATTTTAAAAATAACGCGCATGCAGAGTCGCATTGCTAGTGTAGTAAAGCAAGTTTCACCTCAGGAAAGTTTATGTGCAAGGAAAGGAAAGATTATGGCAAATGTGTAAAAAGTGAGACTGTGTACGTAAAAAAATAACTAATTTTTTGGTCATAAAATTTTAAAAATGTAATACAACTGACTAAATATTTTGTATATAAAATTACATTTTAACAAAATTGATCATTACTGTGTGCACGGTTAATACGAAAAAACTATTATTTTTGACTTATATAGGGTCTTAAGATTCGTCTCTGCTTTTTGATAAGGTTTTCAAATGAAGTTTTAAATCTATGTATATTATATGACCATTTTTTATGGACCATTTTTTATTGTGTCGGTATGAGTAGATGATTTCTTGCTAAACATTTTATCAAGGACACCTGTGAACTAGAAATGTACATCAGACTGACTGACTGATTAAAGGATGTGTCTAGGGTAAAATGAAAACAGGGCTTCGGGCACCTTCAGTCATTGTAAGAAACTCAAGAACATACGCTTCTTAAAAACATTTTACTTTTTTATGTTAGTTATTTTCTTTGAAAAACTTAAGTAATAGTGATGTTTAAAATTATTCTGCAGCAAACCTCCGATCATAAATTCAAGTGGTATTTTTAATAGAAACTAAACAAAACGTGGCATTTTAATTAAAACTTAAATGCTCTTCCGTTTGTTATGTTCATAAAAATATTATTAAGTTAACTAAGAAAAATATTTAAGGTGATAAACAAAAGATTATTGTTATTATTAAAAACGAAATAATTTTTCATATAAACAATATTGTCATTTTGTTCAAATTCGTAAATCATAACAATATATGTAATAAGTAATAACCACACTAGACTCCAATAGAATTTAAACGTCTACATCGATCAGAACCAAATTAATTAAAAGCCCTTACTTAATTATTTCTGTTGCAGTTAAAATATGAAAATTGAATCAATATTTACATTTTTCCTTGAATATAATAGAATACATATTCTGAAAAGTTTTATTACATGTACTGAAAAGTTAAAAAAAATATGTAATAGTTAACTTTCAAAATTTAAAATCAATAAATGTAATTTGATTCTTTTCCACATAATTAATTGATTAATGGGGACATCTGAACACTGTTTAATTAATAATTTGTTTATATTGAACTATTTTTAGTAGATATCCCAAAGCTTTCCAAGTGAATTGTTTATAATTTAATATAAGAGTAATGTTAAAAATAAAATATCAATTACATTAAATTCACATCTTGTAAGAAAAATAAATACAAGTTAAATATCTCAAATAAAAAGAAACGTTGCTTAAATAAATATTTGTACCGTATCTAAGTGGTAGAGGAGTATAGGTATAATTAACTTTTTTTCAAGATTCAATTCAACAAATTAGTTACCAAAGAACTTTAAAGGCGACTTTGTTTACACAACAAGAAAATATTTTCGTAATTTTGTCATTTTATATTTAAATCATGATTCTTATAAACTAAACGGAGTTTTACTTCAAAGTAAAATACTTTTGATAATAAATACACTACAAGACCTCCAGTGATTAGCTTAATTATCTATAAAGTATTCGTTAAACTGTGCAAAAAATTTGGGAAATCGTTAATATAACTTTGTTTCCTCCGATAATATAACGGCCAAATAATAGAAATATCGGATTTAAATCAAACAAATACTAACCAAATCTTTTCCATGCATAATTTAAGAACCCAATATTATCATTTAATCTATAAATATGATAAGAAAATCGATTTGTCACTCTCAGTATCTACCTCTACAGTTTTATTTAAAGGTGTCTGTAATTGCTACAACATGAATTCAAATGAGGAAGCGTACGTTAGTCTAACCACACGCTCCTTATCTTTAATGTTTATCACAGAAAGAAGCTTATCTTAAACAATTCTCATATTTAAACAAATAGGTCACAGGAAATAATACATCTTCTGGAAAAATATCACTAATCTTAATGATAAAAAACTGATAATTAAAAAAATTGTTGCAAATATTTAGATTTGAGTATGATTAAAGATTCTGCTGAAGTCTAGAAAGCTTAATAGTAAATATTCGACTATTCATAATAAATAAAACAAGACAAAAATTATTGTTCCATGTTTAATAATAATTCATAATTTTCATTAAATACCCATATTATAAAGATGTTAATTTTTTTTACTAAGTATAAAAACTACTAGTGTAAAATGAGGTAATGTTTTTAATGTTCAGTTTTTAATAACAAAAAAAAACTATGAATATCCGAATGGTTCAATTATTTACAGCTACAGCTTTTATTAAAGTGACGCGTTTTGTTTTTAATTACTCGTCATTATAACTCATTATAACTTTGACAGATACATATATGTGTAAATAAATTAGTTTGTACGTCGCGTGTTTCAAAGTTACTATTTAGTTTCCGAATCATACACGTTTGTGGGAGGAAATTGCAACTTGTTTTTCTAATAGTCTAAATGCGATAAAAGAAGTATTTGTTTGAATATTTTTTTTTATAAATGACATAAGTAAATGAATTAGGGGAATTAGTTAATATTATTACGATAAAAATATGATAATATTGAAAGCGAATAAATGAAAATGATTTTTATTTGTAATATAATCATAGATAAATATAATCCAACCATAAAAAACGCCTCTCTTTGTTGACTCTACTTACTCCTTGCAATAATTGTCCCGATCATAATTCAAACATAACATTTGTATCTTCCGAAACATCTGCATAAATTATTCATAAAATACGTATACTCTGACCACGATTTATGATATCTTAAAACCAACATCATAAAAATAAGAATATAATACTTAACATCACTTTCACTTACAGCAGCATTAGTTTTAAATGATATTTTTAATGTATTGGTTAAATTAACTAGCTCTCATCCAAAATTTTATTGACACAGTTTATAACAATAACAATAAAACAACAAACTCATTTGTAAAGTTAAAATTGTGTTCAGTCAATTCCGTAATTTTTATAGCTGTACGAACTATCGCGGTGACACCTCTAGATAATTAATGGAAATATTTATGTGTTAAAGAAGTTAACTGAACGTATTTTAGTTTAACTGAATTTTCATTATTATTATAACAATGTGCATCATTATTTGAACTTGTATTATAGTTTTAATTTCTTTAAATCTTCGGCTAAATGAGAATAAAGCAGTTATATAGACTCATATATATAGACTCATATAGATTTATATCAGTTGGCTCAACCAAATGTGGAACTTGCAGCTCATAAATAATTCGAAACAACTTCTACAGACGGTTTTCCTTCTGTGAGTGTTGGGACACTGAATTCGCTTTTAATTCCCTAATAAAAATCCCTAGAATAGTTAAAATATATAAAAATACACCTCCAGGCAATAAAAGACTACTAGCCGAAGTTAGTTTTTCACAATCTAAAAGTTTATAACTTAAAATAGATATTACATACTGCAAACAAAGTAACTTACAGCAAGTGGTTAAACGAAACTTTCAATAATAAACACAAAGCATAGATGAAAGAAATTAAAAAAAAATGAAGGAACAAAATATTGAATGGAAAATTTATGGCCATGAGCAGGAATCAAAGCTGCAACCACCCGAACATCGCATTTCAGCCGCTTTACGAATCAAGCTGTCGTGTCATTAGTACGAAAACTAACCATTTTTTATCATCGTATCCAAACATAAAAAATATAGTTCACATAATGATATCTAAGATTTTTGCGAGTACTCATTTAAATGAAAGTAAGGTTTTCATATTATACTACGTGTTCTTATTATTTTAAACTACACCATGTCTCCAATTCAGTTTCTTTGAAGCAGCCGTGAGATGAAAGTATCTTGACGCTTAAGTGATTATGCAGACATAAAGTAATAAATAATTCGTAATATTATCGAAAAAACTTAGTTTCATTTAAAAGTGTACTATAAGTCATAAAAAGCCATGCAAAACTGTATCAAAATTTATTTTCCAAACTAAATGACTATGTCAGTAGTGAGCCATAAATTATAATTATGATTAGCATCAACATAATGCAGTTACGTCATTTGAATTCGGATGTAATTTGTTACGGAAGCATACATAATTATCAAAGAAGACACTGCGGTCGCACGTGACTGTACAGCGAACACAAACATAGGTAGGCAACGCGTTCTATACTGAAACTTCAAATTGAAATGTATTAAATAATTTATCCGTATATAATATTAATTTCGCTATTATATCGTAAAAGTGTATCGTATTTCTTTATATAGATTTATTATTTCAAACTTGATGTTTATTTAAATAAAACTAATATTTTCCGTTATACTAAACTATTTTATTTCATACTACGTTCTTCCGTTAGGTTTCTTTACAGCAACCGTGACCACAGGCACCCGAAATGGAAATGTACAATATCGGAAAATATTATTCTTATTTAAACGAATATTTACGAAGGCCTTAGATATCGTTATTTTTATGTATACAACATCGTTTTTAACTGTCATCTTGTGGAGCTTATTTGTTGTGGACGGAATTTTCCTTGTATTACTTTGAGTAACATGAGTATACTTGGCTAACTTTATACTTTGTGTATAAATATTTATATAGTAATTTAGAAGATTACAAATTTCCTGTACATTAATTTGTTGCGTTATTTTATATAAAAAGCCATTATTTTATACTGTAGAAATGATACGTTATTTCCACTATCGAGCTTGGCTTATTATTATCTTATTTATAACAAGACAAGGCATCGTTATGGAAATGGCTTACCAGTTTTGCCTTTTTCCTTATTCTTATTGGTCATTATTTTTCTAAGCATGTTCATATATAAGTTCGGTAAACACCATTTATATCATGAAATATATATCCAAGGATAACATTATTGACGACCTAGACATAAGTCGTTAGCGATTGCTTCAAAACTTTTTTATTAACTCTAGCTGATTTATTTATTATCTTTTAGGAATACCTAAAAAAAATACAAATTAGTGAGAATCCTTCTAAAACAAACAAGGTTTAAATGTATTTGCAAGTTTTTAATTATGTTATTCATGACGTATAACTTGTATCATTTTCCAATGAAAATTATTATTTTCTTTATAATACTTTCCAATAAGCGCTGTTCTCTCGGGAGTAGCTTTCTCTTCATGAGTCGGGTGTTTTATGTAATAAATTTCAATATTATGACACTGTTTTATAATAAGAAAGAACTATCTCAAATTGGAATGCTACTTATTATGTAAAGCTTTTTACTTAATACTTTCTATTATTCTATTTATTTGGACCTAAAAGTCACTCATCTTTTTTGAAGATGTACCATAAAAAATATACTTTTTTTTGCTTAACAAAATCTATGATTTTATAAATTCTTTTGACATGCAAATCACTTATTACTTAAACAAAGTTGTAACAATATAAAAAAGTGTTTGTTACAAGAAACTTTTTAGAATATCAAACGGTTTAAGCTGAAGCTACTAAATCTTCATACTTTAAAACACTGGTAATGTCTAGATCAAAGTGTTGTCAAAAAAATGTTCGTTCATTCCTAATGACTGTAGTAACCAACTAAAGTAATTAATATATTTTGAATCTATGATATAGCAACGTCACGAAGACGTCGTCAGTCAAAGGAACCAAAATTTTGGGGATCCTAATTAATTTGGACGCTCATTTTATCTCACCAGTATACACACATATAAATACCTACAGTATTTGTATGGTAAATATTAAATAATATTAAAACTATCTAACGTTTAATTAGTTTTTTTATATTTCTCGACTAACATTTTAAATATGTATGTATGTATGCTAACGATGGCCATTTAATGTAAAAATTAAAAACTTTACAGCAAATATGCAAGATAAGTCAGGGAAATTAAAATGTTAAAGCCTTTTGTATTGAAACTCGATGCAGGTCTCAAGGTTCGATTGCTACGGAGTGGTAACTTTAATATATTGTATTTGTTACTTGTAACTTAACAAAGCTATTCATTATAGGGAATTTGATTTAAAATATGAATTGTTGATCATAAACAAGTGATGGTACTAATCTTTATTCTGTATACTGAAATAAATCCTCCCTTTTCGACATCTTTAATTTGAAAGAAATCATGTGAGGTGGGTTAGTAAAGTGACATTATGGATCGTCGCAAATACAAAAGGCATTTTAGAAAGTCTACACCATTAGCCGCAGATTTTGAAATATAAAAACGCACACCGACAGACGAGATGAACTTAACATTTTTTACCGTCAACACAAATATAAATATTAAGTTACTGTATTTAGGTTAATTTTCCATCAACCTAAAATATACTTAACGAAAGTTTGTAAAAATATTTACTCTTTTAATCTTAAAAGAGAAAATCTAAATTTCATTTTAAGCGGTAACTCACTTTTATGACATAAAAATGTAAATGTATTAGTTCGTTACATCCTATGTATAAGAATAATATTCCTACTTACAAATTATGATGAATGATGAATAAACAATCTGAAGAATGAATATAACCTAAAAAGTTCTTGAAATTGAATTTATTACAAACATATTAAAATAGAATACAATCTTACACACAGCCATAGAAATTTCTTTCTTATATTTCAAAGTTTTCAAACTATTAAAATTTCTTATAATTTAAGACACCTGGGTGTGTTTTCTATCAAATTTTATTTCGTGTATCTCATTTCAAAATAAAGTTACTTTTGTCACTTGATTTAAATTATCAACATGTTCATTTTTTTATTTTCTTTTAATTATGATTGTAAATTTCGTCGTCGTTTATTTATTATATTCAGAAAAATACTGATGTGCTATCAATGAATGGCCATGGTATATATGTGAAATAAAATAATGTAGCATTAAATTACAAAAAACAAGTCATTTCATTTAGCGTGTTTTATGGATTCGAGCCAATACCGGATAACCGCAACCGCAGCTGATATTACGATGGTTGAGTCGATGTCAGAGAAAATATTTTATGACTTCATAAAAGTAACATTATGTATATACTGAGAACAAAAATCTTAAAAGCTGGCGACTGCTCGTAAAAGTCTATGGAAAGGAATAATGTTATATTCCTAGGAACATTTAACGGACAATATGTGATTCAAAATATTTCTCCTAAGAAAAAAATATAATATGCTATTATTTTTTTTATAATATTATGTATCAGGAAATATGCTATTGAATTTGTATTATTTTGAATAAATTATCCTTTTCCAATGAACAAGATATCATAAAGATATATAAGCAACTTTGATTACATGAAAAATTTCATATTACATTATAATATGATGAAAACGTCATTTGCACACTATCTCGAAACTATCAAAGACGTTTACTTATCGAAGAAAGTTTCCTAGGATAAAAAACTTGCAATATAAATTAAAGTTTTCTTTATTTTATGTTACAAAAGCGAGTAATTTGTTTGCTGAATTAATATATATATATATATATATATATACCCATATGTATTATATAAGAAAGGTTGCTATCTTACACATCTCATTTTTAATTTGTTTGCTATTGTTTTATTTAAATTATAAAAACTATACGTATACTGACAGATATAAATAAACATGTATTAATAATGTCCAATGTTTACATGATTTTCTGATAGAAGATAAATCCTTCAAAACATAAAATATAACCGGTATTCGGAGATGTATTTCGTGATTAATATCCTACCATGAGTGATAACATCCACGCTTGACACCCTGTCACTTGATCGTTTGAATTACGTTATAAACTGAAATAATAACATATTATAATATTAATAATAAAATATAAAATATTTCCAAGTTTTGGTCTGCGGTGGAGAAACAAGAAACTTCATCTATATACAGGGAAGGTCTACCATGGAGGGATGCAGACTCGCCATGCGCCTGATCATCTATCTAGTGGTGAAAAGGGGATGGAGGAATTAAAATGTGTAATTGTGGTGAAGTGTTCCGAGTATATCCTAAAAAATAATAAAGGTTACATTACACCTTGTTTAAAGCTGACTAGTCTGGATTTAAACAAATGAAAAAGAAAGGTAGAAATAAAGAGCAGGTCACTGATACGTGATGGCCTAGTCGAGTCTGCAAAGTCTCTTGCGACGATGAAGGAGTCAAAATAACTCTACTAACCATTATGCCATCACAAATAAAATAAGAGATAAATTTTCATAATTTCCACCGGACATGTCTTCGATATAATTATTATTTTATTAACATTGACAAATAATTTGTCTGGAATAAGATAAAAATATCGCAGTTGCTATGACGTTAACATGCTGAAAAGGATCTCGGATTCTTATGGAAATCTATAAATTATATTCTGATGTTAATCAGAAGTGTCACGGGATAAAAAATAGAACGTTAATAATAGCATGGTAGCGTCACGACGCCGTCATCAATCAAAGGGACAAACATTTTTCAAAGGCAAATCATTAACTTAACATCTATGTATACTATTACGTCATACAACGATGAGTTTTAGAAGAAAAAAACAACAAAATGAGAAATTCACTATCTAAATATTAATTAAACATACTCATACTTTAATATTAAACTTATATAACTTTTTACCGAGAATTGTAACAATATAACTCAGTAAGAGCTTAGAAATAAGTCTTAATAAAAATAATTTTATATTACTTCAATCTATTAAATCTGTTTATTGTTATTCGTAGCTGAAATAATGTTGTTGACAAATCACCAATAACAAAATAATTATTTTTAACGATACAACTTTTTCCATTAAGTTTCTTTATTTTCCACCAAAGCGTAATTTGGCTCATTATGTTTGTATAAAGGAATCCAGTCGATGGATAAAATTTTATATTCTAACAATATTAAACGGTTTTATGAAAGGAATCTAATTCCCATTTAATATTATATTATGCCGGTGTTGTTCATGATAAGGAAAAATATCTTTTGAGTTTCGATTAAAGTATTCATGTTAATTGGAAACTAAGTTTTCCTTAAACTGTATGTTGATTTTCATCTATTTTGTTTTCAATCTTACTTTAATGACGTATATATTTTTTTTATTTGGATTATTTTGAAGCAAAATTTCTTAGGTCAAAACCAGATCGATTTATTTGTCCTTTAAAGCCTCAACTCCAGTAAATATTGCGATGTGGGGTAGTATCCAGTAAATATAATATTATCTAGCATAGTTTTAGGTATGTTATTGGAATAACTATAATGTGTATTAGATACAAATTTAATACTCATAAGATTTAATTAGCTTTAAAACAAGTAAATAAAATATTAATTTTCATTGAAATTTTGAGATGTAATGAAAACCTAGGTCAAATTTTTAAAGAATAAAATATATTTTTAGTTTTTGTTGAAAAACGCATGTTTTACACTAAAAAATATTCGTAAAACAAAAGCAATTAAGTTATATAAAATATAAACAGAAAAATACTTTTTTCTCTCCCATACAGTTACCACAATTCTCAGAGCTTTATTTTGTGTTTTCAATTCTGATTCTTTTTGTCTGGAAAAAAAGCTTTAAATCTTTGTTAGAAAAGAAAGGCAGAATAAAATATTGATTTTTACATGAACGTGACTGATGATAATATTTTATTACAGGTTAAAAGAGGTACTTCATTAGTCTATGAAGTACCTCTTTTAACTTTTTTTTTTTTTTTTTAACGCAGAGGAAACTCTTTTTACGAGCCGTCTCACCAGCCTTGGTAAGGGGCCG
>DVQP01003596.1:0-10610 GCA_018231745.1 Danaus eresimus
TATATACAATATAAACAACATATGCTCTGTTTTCGTGTATTATATCTTCTATAGGGCGCTTCCTTTTCCTCCAAGTCTTCTCAATCTGTGCCGTTGTAAACGACATTAAACGTTTGAGACAGCATACGAAATATGTCCAAGGGTTACAGGGGAAGATACAAATAAGAGGATAACATGGGCTCACTTGAACGTTTGGGATGACATAGCAGCTAATAATTATCTTAACCTCCGTGTAAGATATTCATCAAGTTTCAGCCCCGATCCCAGAATTAATTGTCGGAGTTTGTTCTGTCAATCAGTGGATTATAACGGATTAGGATATTTGGAAGACCGGCAAACTTCACACCCCTCAGACAGTCCCAGGCTTTATTATGATACGTTCATTTTAAGAGTGAATCATTAAATATATCTTGGATTTGAAATTTTAATTTCTTAGAAGATTGTAAAAACAATACCGGGAGAGGTAACTGTTGTGTGATGTACCGTATACAATATAATGTATCGAAGAAAATACAAAAGGATTTTGATTTAAAGACGACGCAGTATTTTACTTTCTGAAGGCTGAAGGATGAATTTTATATATGACAAACATTTAGTTCGTCACTATGGTGTAGGTATGACAGACAAGCCTCCACATAGTTAGGTATTAATTATGATAATGACATTAATCATTTATTCATTTTGGATTTCACAACAAATAATAATAATAAAATTGATTGGATTGATTCTATTTTAATATAAAACACAGCTGAGGGATCCAAGACAAGAACATACAGCTATTACATTATTTTTCAAAGAATTGTTTTTAAGTAATTTTAATTGTTTACGAGAATATCAAAATTTAAAATTTTCTTAGTTAATTTTATATGAGCAAATATATGTGCCTACATGTTTATATCCGTTGAGTTCGGACTCCAACCAGAGACTCCAAATATATGAGTGTTTTATGTTTTTTTTTTTTACAATTACAAAATATAAACACAACAACTTATCACTTTCCTATTTATTTGAACGATTTCATCTTTGCCTACCAAGTACTCGTCCTAACCGTTTTTGTGTGGCCGTGAAAGCTCTCACAGTCAGTCACCCTCCCACAATTCAATTGCCCTGTAAGAATCGTTCACTGTTCTGGCAGGCTGGATGCTCGAGGAATCCCTTACTAACCATACAACCAACTGCCACTTGTACGAGTATACAGAGATCGTAGCTCTATCATTCATTATTAATATGCATGTATACCTATGTATGTATGTATAAAGTTTTATTTATCACGTTCAGAGTATTTACGCTACAACTTTATATAACCTCATAGTATTTCAGCTAATTTAAATGTCGCTTTCTCTGCTTGAGATGTAGCTGAATCTCTTAAAAAGAGAACTTTATCCGCTGTGAACTGAACATAGTGTTATTTTAATTTTATATCTGGTCTTCATAAATAAATGGAATAGTACAACTGTATCAGGACATGTGAAGTGATAATATAACATAAGTATATTAACAATACAATTTGATTATAAAAAAATAAAAGGTCGCTTTTCGACATATACGCTCATTTTTTTCCTAGCAAAATTAAAGATCTTTGAGCTTTAGCGTAAAGACCTGTTTCAAAGAAATGAGGCGTGGGAGAAAACTCAGTCAATTTAAACATAAAGCAAATACTGCTAATGAAAACACGGCAAGGTATGAAATAATCAAAGGAGACGATTCAGGATGCAGGACGCACAAAAATGTTCAAAGTGTAGTTTAACTTGGGAACTAGAGTTTAGAGAGCAACGTATAAATTTTGTAAAAACAATAAATGTGAAAATAATGCATCACCGACATCTGTACCCTATCACGTGACGTCACACACAATAAAACCGTTGTCTTAATACGGCCGTGACCACGCGGAATTTCACATAAGTTATGACCTTTTTGTTATCCTGACCTTTAAATTACATTACTTTAATTTTCATCAAAATCCATTTAGCTGTTTTGGCTAAACGATTATCCATACATCCTCACAAACTGAAGCATTTATAATATTAGTATTATTAACACATCTAAGAAATCATTTGAAGAAAGTTCGTCACAATTTCGTTTAGTAAATTAAATACATAAAAGTAATATTAAACAGATAAATTCTTCAACCTCATTCCACAACACCGAACATCTGTACCGGTCTTTCTTTTCTAGCCGTACTATTCGATGAATTTTACTTCAGTTGTTTTGGTTTTTAAAACGATTAAAATTGTACAATCAAGACTACTAAACCTGCGAAGCTAAAAATATTGATTTCAATAATTGCTGCTAGTCCTCCAAGCTATCGTTATATTTCTTTTTCCAGAAGTTTTTTTTTCCTTAGTTTTACACATCCTGTATCAAACATTACAATTTGTTGTGCGCCTCACATCCTTGCACCTGAGTTCATTGCACTGCACAATGACTACCGAGAATAAATTTTGTTGTTTTATCAAAGAATAAAGTTTTTTACTGCTTTGTACTCGTACTGTGCGTTTATTTACTTGACTAAAATTCCCTTTCCTTTACTATAAAAAGTCCTTATATTTATTTAACCTTTGATCTGCCGTCTGACGACCTTCGAATTGATACCAATAATAACATCCCATAATTAAACGCATTCATTACAGTTATCCTTTGGTTAATATGAAAAAATCATATCGTAGGGATCACAATCGATGTTTATTTAGGATACATTGATTTTATCCAAACATATGCATTGTTATACCAAAGTTAACAATTGGGCAGAAATTTTGCTTATGATTCCTGAAATAGGTTCTCATAACTCGGTTCTCATAGTCCTAGATGTTGTAGACATCATATTTTTGATTGGACTTGGTACTTTACAGATTCGTTGTATAACATTAAAATTTTGCCCTTTGCAGTTCGAAATTGTTGGGGTTCGTGTGTTCTTTGGTGGAGTCTTGCAGCACAGTCCAACAGCACATGCTGCAGTGCCGAGGGTTTCTCGTCATCTCCCACATGCTGACGAGGTGTGGACGAGATCACCTCACTCCGGATACCCTCGCCTCCTTCCTACATCTCACCAAACATCTCGTCACCTGCTGCTCACCTAACAGCGATCTTCTATTGAAACAGGTAAGTGTAATATATATTTTGTAATAATACGTAACTAATGGAACAAAATTAATATTAGCGCAGTTCCCGACTGTAAATAACTTAAAACCGCACATTATATTCCCCTCGCGAATCTCTCGCCCACCAAACATAGTCTAAAACAAAATTCGCGTTAGCACCTAATAACGATTTATTCTCACACTCCGAAAATCTCGTACAGTATTGAGATGATAAATGACTTGATAAACAGTAGCGTCCTATTAATTTGTTATAAAATTTTCGCTACTGTGATTTGGAAATGTAATTGTGTCACAACAAATGATCTATAAATAAATTATTATTTATAGATCACTACATTAAAATCGACTTTGGTGAAGACTTTATTTATGAATATTTACGAGTTAATCGTAACTTTTGGACGTTCAATTTGTTTTTCTCCTGGATGTTGTTTCACTGCTGGCATGTTTGTTTTGTTTCCTGAATGTTTTATTCTTAGTCACGTATTATTTTATCTTTATGAACAATACATAACGTATGCTTTATTGCGTTGCCACGACATCTCCTTTTGGTTTTCCTCAATGGATGGTTGTAGCGCATGCTACTCTTGCTTCACACCCCATTCTGTTATTTTCGGTGTTATATTATAAAGTTCTATTAATATCAACGAACACTCTGATTGTTTCCACATTATTATTATTGCACCAAGTTCACAGTTATTTATTTTTATCTTAATATTTTATGTATCGTTTGATTTTGTGCCTTCATATGATACTGGCATTGCAATGAACACAATGTATGTATTATGTCGTGTAATAAGTTTTTGTTTCTCGATGCACAGCAAAATGCTTACGGATCAAATGCAAATTGCAATATTTCAAATTTTAGTGTTTGTATTCTTTTTAATTAAATGATAATTTATTTAATTTATAGTAATTCTTATTTTTAACACAAAATTTATAACAATGGAACTTGTAAATGAAGTTACAAAAAGAGATGAAACAATTTTCGCTCTATTTTTGCCTTTTTGAATTTACGCGAATTTTTATGTTTCACTATATACATCTCTGTTGCTATTATATAAGTATCGTATATTTAAAATATGTATAAATGAATATGTTTTAGTAATATTCTGTAATTCCGTTTGTTTTATGAAGGCTGTACTTGTTCTGATCATAGTCGTATCCTAAAAAGCGTCCTCCTCGTAAGTTAATTCTAGCCTTCAGCGACGAAATTTAAAATTTTTAGCCCACCTGTTTTATAATTTTTTGGTCTCAGATAATAGTTTTACTCGCATTATCCCCGAAAAAAAATAGTAGGTACGTTTATATTATACTCGTTGGGTATATCAAAAGAATGTAGGAAATCCCGAAGCAAGAGAAGCGACAGCTACAATCATCGGACAGTCACAAACTTTGCTAATCAGTCGTTCTGTCAATCCTTCATCACGTGGCAGCTCCTGGACCACATTCTCTTCAACCCTGCTCTGTGGATCCACACCCCTGCTGCGGTTCAGGCGAGGCTGTATTGCTACCTAGCCACGGACTTTCTGGCAGATGCCCATATATACGGCAGTGTGAGACGAGTTAGTACGGTCTTGCAAACTGTGCACACCTTGAAGTATTACTATTGGGTCGTGAACCCGAGAACGAAAAGCGGAATCACTCCCAAGGGACTTGGTATGTAGCCTTCGACATTAACAAACTTTGACTGTCTTTTAACAATTTATATATTTTCGATGCTATACTTGCTATTGAATTTTATTTCTCTATAAGGGATCCTAAAACCTTAAACTTCAACAAAAGTGAAATTATGTTACGAACATTCTTCATACCGTTAAATTCATTCTATTTTCCAGAGGGTCCCCGCCCGCAGCACAAGGACATCTTAACGATTCGCGCCTACATATTGTTGTTCCTGAAGCAGCTCATCATGGTCGGCAGCGGGGTCAAGGAGGACGAGCTGCAGGCAATGCTTAACTACCTCACCACCATGCATGAGGTCACTATCAGATATTTGAGGCTATTTAATTGGTGGCACTTCCTGCTTTTTTTGTGATAAATCTGAAGAACAAGTAACCTAATGAATTGTATTATATTCTTCCAATTTAACGCAGCTGCAGCGATAACGTTAGGCAGTCTTTACAACTAGTGTCTTTTATTATAACAAAACAATAACAATTGGAAGCGGCAACTAGTGTATAGATCGGCAACTCGTTCAGTTTATCTGTTAACTGTTATTTGTATTGTTATTGTATGTTTTCAGGATGAGAACCTCCACGACGTGCTCCAGATGTTGATCTCCCTCATGTCTGAACATCCCAGTTCGATGGTGCCAGCTTTCGATGCTAAGGTTCATAATGAGGCTTTATAAAGTATATTGAGATTGTTCGAAGTATGCTAAAAGCATTTCATCGTTATTGTAGGGCGGAGTCAGAACCATCTTCAAACTGCTGGCGTCAGAGAGTCAGCTCATCAGACTGCAAGCTTTGAAACTTCTTGGATTCTTCCTCAGCAGAAGTACACACAAGTAAATAAGACATCAAAGATGTTAAAATTCAATAATTTCATTGTCAATTTGATCTAAACTTTTTTTAACATCTTTCCTCCTTCAGACGAAAGTATGACGTCATGTCCCCTCACAACCTGTACACGCTCTTGGCTACGAGGCTGGCGGCGGCCGGGGAGACCCTGGCGTTGGCGGTGTACAACGCCCTGTATGAGCTGCTGACGGAACACGTCGGACAACAGATACTCTACACAAGTCATCCTGAACCGCAGCCACATTTCCGTCTCGAGAACCCCAGTTAGTATCGCTATTTACTACTGCTCGTCATCTTGAACTTGCGACTTGATCATGTCGAGATATTATATAGTTTTTATTAAATCACCATTTTTTTGCCGAGTTATATTGTAAATATTGTTCTTTTTTCAACAGTGATCCTTAAAGTAGTCGCCACATTAATCCGGCAATCAAAACAAACGGAGCAATTGCTGGAAGTTAAGAAATTATTCCTCTCAGATATGACGTTGTTGTGTAGCAACAATCGTGAAAATAGAAGGACAGTGCTACAAATGTCCGTATGGCAAGAATGGTTAATAGCCATGGCCTATATACATCCTAAGAACGCTGAAGAACAGAAGATATCGGACATGGTGTACTCGCTGTTCAGGATGTTGCTTCATCATGCCATCAAACATGAGTACGGCGGGTGGAGGGTTTGGGTTGATACGCTGGCTATCGTACACTCTAAGGTGTGACACTAAGATAACTTGCCCAAATACTAATGCTCTCTCCACTATATTAAAGTATAAGTTGGTTGTGAAAATATATAAATAATATTTTACAGGTGTCGTACGAGGAATTCAAACTCCAGTTCGCCCAAATGTATGAACATTACGAACAAAGACGCGCAGATAACATTACTGATCCGAAAGAAAGGCAACAGAAACCTATTTCGACTATATCCGGCTGGGACAGACATTCAGATGTCAAAAGTAAAGTGTCAACGGATGCGGAGGAAATTGACGACGTCCCTAACAAAAAGAATAATGTCAATCACGGAGCACAAACTGAAATAGGCAAAGGGCTCTCTCTCAGAGATGTGGAATCCTGTCGTTGTAGGAAACCAATAGATGACAGTCGGACTTCCGTAGTGTATAGTGAAGTGTGTAAAGTGCATAGTCCTGTAAAAACGGTTGAAAGTGAAGAACCCAATGAAGAAGGTTGTGATAACGTTAGTAATACAGAAGCTGAAAATGCTGTAGATGAAGAAGCAAACGAATCAGAAGTTCTCACTCCAAACACAGAATTGGTGGAATCCATTACAGACAACAAACTTTTAGATAGTTCAGAATCCGGAATCGGAACTATCGGAATGGATTTGGACAAAACTGAGAAACCGTTAACTAGACAGGGCAGTCTAGATTATATTCCAGTGAGGGATGTCGGTGACAGTACTGCTAAAGACGACAACACTGACAAAAGTGAAGGGCTACCCTCTAGCCTGTCTGTTAGTGAAACAGCCAGTCCGGAGCGAGTCGCTGATGCATTAAACTTGGCTAACGAACGAGAGTCTGAACTATCTGATCCGTCTGAATTGTACTTAACGCCGAGTGAAGCAACCAGTCCTAGAAAAATATTAGATAAGACTGACTCGATTAATTCAAGCATTCCAGACGATTCTACAAATGATGATCCAAAACATATTGCGATAAACATAGTAAATGATGTTCTCACAGTCGCTCTAGAAACTGTTAGATTGAAGACTGACGATGACACTGACTCGGGTGCTATATCAGGAGGAATACCGTCTGAAGGGAATACACCGAATGGCCGAGATGACTTGGAACAAGACATTGAAGACATTTTAGATGAAAAACATGCGGCAGAGGCCATCGCGCGCGAATTAGTATTGGATATTATTTCAAAAGCTGCCTCGAAGGACGAAATTGAAGTTGACGCCGACACAGATGGTCCTAAAGGAGCCTTAGAATCAGAATCATTACACGATGGAAACGGTTTACCACTAGATGCAGATTTTATTGTCACTTCCAAAGATATCTCCGAAATAGAACCACTGCCGGTCGCCGACAAAGTGGAAGAAGAAAATGATAAAAACGACAGCGAAAGACCACAATCCGAACCGATATCGATGGAACAAAACGCATCTGAAATTAATCCAATATCAACAATAAGCGAAAACATTTCACTAGCAAATAAAAAGGAGCAAGAAGAGGAAGAAGATAGGATGTGTGAGACTGACAGAGACAAACGTCGGGTCAGCTTACCGGGTGACAACGAGATGAAGCAGGATAGCAATAGGGGCGAGGGGGTCGCCTCGACCGGCACCAACACCTCGACGTCGCCGAAGAGACCGCGCAGTGCATCTACCAGCACTCAAGTGGACGCGAATCATTTTGGTATGTTGATAATGTTATCATCATTTTGCAAAGACTTTCTGTAATAAAATATCTTTAGACTGGTTCAATTACGTTAACAAAGGAAATAGACCACAAGTAACACGTTCTTTTTTCTATGTTGTTCATTGGATTGGATTAATTTTTATGATTTTATATATTTTGATGAAGTGTTTATGTATGGTAGAAGTATAATACGTTGTCTCTGAAGTTGTTATGTAAACTATAAAATATAATATGAGCTATAATATTAAAAATATGATACATTTTCTTTTATGAAGTTTAAGATTTATAAATATATAATATAAAATAAAATGTTAAGCTCTAAAAACGTATAATAACTTTGGCTATGCGGTAACTCATTATATAATTATTGCATAATAACTATGTATAATATGTAAAACAGAAAAGAAACGCCCATCAAAGTGCAGCCGCCCCATGTTCTCGCCGGGCCCGACTCGTCCTCCGTTCCGTATACCGGAGTTCCGTTGGTCCTACATACACCAAAGACTACTGTCTGATGTTCTGTTCTCGTTGGAGACGGACATCCAGGTAAGACATGCATCTCCTTGATATGAAACAAGTAGGCGGAGGGGATAAAATAAAAGTGACGTCACGAAACTCCTACAGGAGGAATATGTTCGGTGGATAGTTCTAATACTAAGTGGCAGGGAAAATGTTGAACAGAAGGATATATTAGTTATTGGTAAAGTCAAGCGTAATTTCAGAGTCCCGTAAAAACATAAACTGGGGACCCGGTTCCTCGAAATGTACAATTGTGTGAATTCACATTATCATAGTGAAAGAGATAAATTTGTGGTTGTGTACGGAGAAGTTAAATTAATATTAAATACGACGATATCTCTCCGCGTCTTGAAGTCTTTGCTTACAAAGCTAAGTTAAATTATTTATTAGCATTTAGTTTCCTGGTTTATAACAAAAAGTGTTGTAGGAGCCAGGACATGTAACAGGGAACATTTAAAATTTTGCACAACACACAATATTTTTGCAATAACATCTGGTAAAAAAGCTTTTGTCTGTAGAGGAGGTTTTTAATTTCTCAACAGCAATGTTTAAGATCACACTTTAAAAGCTATATTCAGTCGCTTTCTTAAATAATTTATTTTAACATGAACATTATAATTTATAATTTCAAACTAAATGACAAGAAATCCAATAAGGTTATCTGATGAAGCTTAATAACAAGTTAGACTAATCACAACAGGTCATGTTAGTGAATGCTTAGTAAGAGCTGCTTATCTCAATGTTTGTTGTAGTTTATTAGTGTTTTCTTCATCAGAACGATTACCCAGTTTATCTTTCATCAGTGCTTCCTTAGACTGATACCAAATCACGTGATGTTTGTCAGGTGTGGCGCAGTCACTCCACCAAGTCTGTGATCGACTTCGTGAACAGCAGCGAGAACGCCATCTTCGTGGTGAACACGGTGCACCTCATCAGCCAGCTCGCTGACAACCTCATCATCGCCTGTGGAGGATTGCTGCCGTTACTGGCCTCGGCGACATCACCAAATGTTAGATCCCTCACTCACACACATTGATCTTCATTAACTTATATTTATACACTCGTTAGGAAATTCAAATAAGTAAAAAGAATCAACATTGCTTTAACTTGAACAGGATTTGAACTATGGACTTATAGGACATCGTATCCTAATAGTATTTTCAATTGAACTGTCGTGTCGCTGCTTGCGGAGCTGATTTCTATGTAACATTTGTTACTTGTATGACAGCTGATTTGTATGCTAACAGACTGGAGCGCCGTTACCTTATCTTAGTTTCTCTTATTGAAATTCTAATGCCAATGTTATAACCTTACAGTACATCATGTACTTATGAATTGTTATGAATGTTTCAAACCATCAACTTACCAAATTGTTAGCTTCCCTTACTCTGAATGTTTTGTTCCCACAGAACGAGCTGGACGTGATCGAGCCCACTCAGGGCATGCCGGTAGAAGTAGCTGTCACTTTCTTACAGCGGTTGGTTTCAATGGCTGATGTACTGATATTCGCGAGTGCATTGAACTTTGCCGAATTGGAGGCAGAGAAAAATATGTCCAGTGGAGGAATATTGAGACAGTGTCTTAGATTGGTGAGTACAGACCAATGAAGGGTAAGGGCCTTTCCGACATTTTACTTTTCTCTGTAGATATAGAATACTCATAACTAATCGAAGGTCCACACTTAGCTTAGAATTATTAAACAGATCTGAGACGCTCTCGTAACAATTCATTATTTCCATACTTTACATTTAACCTTAGATCTTATTAGATATGTGACATGTGATACAGACGAATTATATTGTTCTAGTGAGTAATTCAATTAATAGATTACCTTCATAATACCTTGAAGGTCTATTAAAATATACAATTACACTGAATCCGCCTGGCCAAAACAAGCATTCCCAACAACAAACTGGACACGGTGATGAATTTAGCTTAAGACTTCAGCTGCATTCCAACAAGTAAAATTTCCAAAAGCTATAGATTCGATGTTCTGGTTTAAACTATTTACCACACGATGAACACCCTGTATAGTACCGATCATTTGTCCATGTGTGTACTTCATTATTTCATATTTCTATAGTTCCACCT
>DVQP01003597.1:0-10610 GCA_018231745.1 Danaus eresimus
TGAAACTGAGTTTAGAAATTATACTCATAAATTATAACGTCAAGATAATAAGATACGTTTTGCATACGTATCATAAATAGAACTAAAATGACAATGCCTCAGAGTACAATAAATGAATTAAGCTCTTAATCACTACTTGGTAATTACAAAACGACAAACTCGACGTACGACGAGTATAAAAATGACATGCAATGAGACAACAGCCGCCCTGTCAGAAACGTCCTTACAAAATACAAACCCATTGTCTGTTACACATCTGTCCTGATGAAAAATCTACTGTATTCAATTTCTTTGGCACTAGCGTCGTCAAGTGTATTTCCATTTGAGACGCGTGGGCGGCTCACTCCATCTAACAGGTGACTGACGTAGTATTTTATAACATGATATCAAATATTATTTTTCATTGTTTTATTGATCTGGTGTTCATTGACGTATAAATTATTTATGTGTATCGTTTGATGCTTTGGTAAACTGGAGGCCAAACCTACGCGGCACCGACATATCTTTCTCGATCTACAATAATAATCATTTGAATTGCCTGCAATATAAATGATATCTCGTATATTCTATTTGTGTTACGGAAATCAAATATATAAAACTATTTCCAATATATGTAAATTTGTTGACTACGTTGAACGTCTTCTAAATATATCATAACATGTTATGTTAAACAATGCTACATTGGCAGAATATAAATAAAATTATTTAAATTTAACTTGTATCATCTGTATATAATTTTACTTTATACGGGTATAAGAATATGGAAGGAGCGTTCTTGAAGAGGCGCTAGCGTTTTGGAATTACTTGGTTATTGACAAAATGCGCAAGCGCATGTCGGCAGCAGTTTATATTTACATCGCGGCGCGACGATCACGCACTAGCAGCCTGACAATGTCAATAATTTCTTGTCAGCCATTTTTATTTTGTAAATGTCTTATACTAACAAATTTGCTTCTTAAGGTTTTAAAACATTTCTCTTTTTTTAATTTTAAGTGTTTATATTCTATAAAGTATAAAAAGGCATAATGTAAGAAATTGTATGCCTAATACAATCACCTTAAATTACAACGCTGGCCTAGTATGGGCTGAGACTCAATTATTAAAACAAATTTGTAAATTTTAATGGATGGTTTAAGTTCGTAATTAAATTTGAACATTTTAGTACACCTCCAAACATTTTATGGCGACAATTAAATATAAAGCAGATTCTATCTATTCCTGATTGTAACAGCAATTTGACTATATTCCACGTTCTGAGTGCCAACATCCAGCCAAACAATGACGAACACACAAACAGATAATCTTTTGGCGTTTACGGTCCATTGAACATTACGTACGGCAGTGATTATATTAAATCCATAACAAGTGTTCAGTATAACATATATGAGTTGTTGTTATCGCGTCACTATTTCGAACACGTGCGGGTTTTGCTACGAGCTGAGTTCGGATATTATATGGGCGACAGGTGCAATAAGTTACAGGGATTCAAGGTTCTTAGTAGTAATGATGTCACATTTTTATTCTATAAACTTGTTTGATTTAAACCTTTTCGAGTAAAGTCAGAGGTCAAAGCGCTTTTATGAGATGACAAAATGATTTCTAAATACGTTTATATAAAAAATGGTCGCAAAATTTTGTAAAATAAAATTATTATTAAGTAAGTTTCTGTCTCGCTAATGACGTTCGATATGAAGGACGTCACCGAACTCTGGACTCTATTTTAGATGTTGCTATTCTTGAATGCTTACAGTCATTTATTTTCAGGCGGCCACTGACAAGAAGATGGCTATTAGCGGCCTGATAACTACAGTCCTTTATTGTCTCCAATATATAAAATAAAAAATAATTTAATGTATGTAAATAAAAAAAAACATTATGAACAGGTATACTAACTGCAGCTCGTTGTGTTCATGATAATACATATGTTTATCATAATCACAGACTCGTCGTGGTAATCACGTGTCAATGATCCGCATACATGATAACTTTGTTGGGAAGATAGTTGCAGTGGTTTCCCCTTACCTTCTGCACCAATACTTTAAGGGGCTATTTAAACCTTAAGGCTTTCTGTAGCCTCTTCCAGCCAGTTTCCCGGCTGGGCTTGTGGTTATCTCGCCACTGCTCGGTACCACCGTCTCTCAGTGGTGTCTATAAAGTCTTAGAAAGTACTTAACTTGTAAGAGATCACATTTGTGCCTGACAGGTTTCGTACATATGTTTTTCTTAATTTTAAACCGAAATCTGTTTTGTTTGACAAACTTAAATTCTACCTTTCTTGCTCTAAAGTTAATGACTGTATAAGACTATTATATTTAGGTTTTTCTTGAATATTCAGTATTTTATTTCGGAAACAATGAATCTGTCAACTTTTAAAGTTTCGTTAAATAAAAACTTTTTTTTAATTGAACCTAACTGTATTCTCCTTTTTATGAAGGTAAGCATTCGTATGAAAAAATATTTTATATCCATAATACAGGAACCGCAGGAGAAATTAATACAGATGAGTCTGCACGAGTATCTTCAAATTAACCAAACATTTGGCCACATGTTTTGCAAATTTATGATATATTGGTTTGTTAGTAAAACATGTAAACAACGTACGTAATGCAGACGTTTACACCTGCTGCTGAAATTGCACAGCGAACACCTTTATTTAAGTCTAATTTAAAGCGGTTTTTAAAAAAGAAACATTGCAATGAGCAGGATGTTTAAATATTCGCTTCCTTCAACATTTCAGCGTAAATGAGTGTTATTAAAAAGACTATCCATATCAATATGTCTGTATCTTATTTATGATGACCCGTTTTGTTCTTATTGTAACTTTGATAGACGTTGACGTATTTGATTTTTAATTATTATGAAAGTTAAAGAACTAAAAAATTCTGTTAAGCTCTAATGAAAATCAGTAAATTAAAATGACTTTCTAGATTATATTATTTTTGTAATTAAACCTAATAGTTTCTGAATAACTCCAGCCTTTACATTTATTCTTTTGCATGCCCAAATTCTAAAATATTTACGATTACAAACAAAACTAGTTACCTACTTCTGTAATGAATTCTAATTTAATTCTCTATTTAATTATTTTTATATTTTCAAATATAATTATCGTCTTACAAAAGTCATACAACTGTTTAAAATAATTTACGCGAAGGTGAGCTGTCTCGGAATGCAGCCCGGAGTTAATGACATCCATCAACGAAGGTTGCATTAGCTTTTTTTGTACTCTGTGACGTGCGATTCGGTAATGACACATATATCATTACGGCGTATCAATTAAGAGACACAATGTTTAATCTTAATTTTTTTCCCACCTAATTGTTATTGAGATGAATGCTATTCTAAATCACAAATTTAACATTATCCCTTAATATATTGACACATCCATTTTAAATATTTATTTATTTCAAAAATAAACAGTAATTAAAACAATGTAGTATATTGGAAGATAAATATTTAAGAATTGGCAAGTTAAAAGCATCCGATTTCTTTATTGTACTAATAGATTAACTACTCACTTTGAAGAACTCTGCTTCGCCAATTGTTCGTCTCAAATCGCTCTAAAGCTGTTTAACCGAGGCACTAATGGCCATAAATCCCCCATTCAGAATGTAGGTATATTTAGCTTGAGGCGATCACCTGGGACCTTGATGCTAGGTGCCAGAAAACTTTTACATTCTACACAGCTGTAAAATGTAAAAGTCTCTCTGGCAACTAACCGACATATCAACTATCACCGATAAAGTATAATTGTCATTGCAATCATTGTTTTCAGCACGGTTACTATGGTGCCGCCTCCTCATGTGATTAAACGCAAAACGACATTCTATGTCAAGACGAAAAGCTAATACCTCTGTCAGAGAAATTGGAGTCGTTAATGCAGCGTGGGTTGAAACAACAAGCTGAAAATCTAAAAAATAAAAAATAAATCTATTAAAAAGTATGTTTTCAAACGTAAAGAAAAAAGTCGTAAGTTATAAAAACGTTTTTATTCGTAGTCGTTATCGTATCGTGAGGTGTAAAACGCAATCAATATCGAGAGCTTAGTTTTACGAGTGACTTCCGCTCACAGTTTTATGATTAATTGCTTCTACAATTTATATACGACGGTATTCCCATAAAATACTTATAAAAATATAAAATATTAATTACAACAAGCTCTATAACGCCTTTAAACTAATTTATGACACGAACAAGAAAATAAAAGTTTGATTTGAGATAGTATACATTCTTACGTAGTATGAAAATACTTTTGATTAATAATTGGCCACTATTTTGAATTTCAATGATAGTCACCATATTGCTCCTGACGGAATATTCGTTCGTGACGTCCTTACAAACTTAGACATAATTTGTTTCCGAAACTGTATTCAAGAGTTCTACTCGAAATTTTATCTGAAATTTCTCCAATCCGCAACTCTGTGTTATAATACAAATCCTTGTATTTGTTGGACTGGTTAACAATTTCAAATCAGTTCCTAATATTCTTAAATTCGGAAGACAAACCTACATATTTGATTATTAATCTATCTTTATGTAATAAAAAATAACTTCCCCATTTAATACTCAAAAGGAAGTTGAAAAATAACTCGTAACCTCGCTAACCGACAAATGTTGTCAAAGTAATCCAAACCGGTGAGATATTTTGAATTATCAAATTCTATACCAACAGTTATATTCGTGTAATTCCATTATCAAATCCAGGGATTTAGAATCATATGAAACACTTCTGCTCGATATATGAAATTTAATATGTTATTACGTCTTAAGAGATGCTATTTTAGAACAACGTATGAAAAGAACGTTGAAAAACAGCTAACGACTAAAACTTTCTTTATAATACTGTTATGTTACTCAATATTTAGGAACCAAAAAATTTATTTATACACATAATTTTGATATTTTTTAATTATGTGGGAACTTTTTTAGAATCCCTACAAGTCTTATATTTCATAAAAAAAATCATCTGTAAAGAAGCAAATATTTCTTTCCACAAATCAATAATTACATACTTATAAAAAATGCTTAGTCTCAATCACAATAAAGCTTCACCGGTTCACTTTAAAATAATGGTCGAAAAAGTATTATTTTTTATATTTACAACCAGCCTTGTAAATAAAGTTGTAATATGAGGGGTAAATTTGGTATTTTCTTGTTAAAATATGGATAAAAAACCTTCATATAACACATAATTCACGTTGTAAGGACATATCGATAGACATTACTTGGAAATTACTATAACGTTAAATATGGTCACTTTATCGTAAAAGACTTTTCATTTCGAGATTTTTCTAGTCAAATGATGGCTTAAATTTCTATTATATTCTGTTATGCTTTACCAAAAACAAATTATCCTGTCCAGTTGACAATTCATACATACTATAAGCCACTCCATAACTATGAAGTTATCTTCCTAAAAAAATGTTATATTCAATGACATGTAAAACTATATTCTGCAAACTCTACGTAGATAAAAATAAAAAAGCTTTCTTCTTACGAACGTACTCCAGGTAAAATATTTGCCGAAATACTTTATTTTAAGGATCATTTAAACGGAAACGTTCAGTTCAAAAGTTTGACAAATGTACTCAAAAATAAATAGCCAATGTTGAAGGAAAAAACAAAGGTTGAAATACTATGAATTATAGAATTGTTTACCTGAGGCTTTGAGATGCTTAAAATAACTGTCATTTTTGAAATAACTAATATAAAGAGAATCGTCTGACTCAATGGCTAAATTACTGTAAGTCGGGGAATTTTAAAATGTTTATGTTGGCTTTACCTTTTTATGAGGTTGATAATGATGCATAAAATTGTACGCGTACAAGTATCGGTGTTCAAGAATGAAGCTATATTGTCTCAACTGAACTCACCTTTAGTATCTATTCTCTGCTAAGATTTCCGTTTTGCATTCCAACATCTGTCCGCGCTGCATGCTCTATATTACGATGCTGGAAATTCTGGCCAAAGTACAAAATGTTCGTGTATAATATAGGCGCTATAAATTTAATTATTTCAATTAATACGCTATATTAAGGTACTATAATTAAAATCACCTACGAGAACGTATAGTCTTTAAAATTATCTGATAATGCTAGTGCGCTTTGTCAAAAGTCAAAATTTAGCGTAAATAGCTCATCAGCGGATCAACGCGATGTAATTGGAAGTGTTCAAAAGTAACAAATTGTTGTTTGTATCTCGTTTTTGGTAGCACTGCCAATTCTATAATAGTCTGTGATTTTATTAGGAGATTTTCCAAAGTTCCGGGCTCATATTATTTCTGGATTGAGGAACTCTAAATATTAATGTCATGGTATAGTGTTCACTATTAATAAATACAAACGTGCATTTGACATGACACGAAGTATGGGTACGGCATCGTTTTAAATTTGTCATATTTACTTTGGCTGAGAACATTATTTTTAAATATTGTACATATATTTTTTAAATAATTACAAGATGAGATGAACGTCATGAAATTTTTCATCGCTATAGTCATAGAGAAAAGAACTTATGCATTCAAAAAGAAACGAAACGAGAGCGGGCTACTAAGATTTCAAAAAACACATACTCACAATAAAATACGTGAATAAACATTATACAATTAATTCATAGAAAAAAAAATTACTGTCGAATAACATTTTTAAAACTGGTATAGTTCAATTTAAAGACTTCAAATAATTTTTATACCAAAAATTACTCTCAACCATATTGTAAGGTAGGTTAAAAACAAAACACGGAAATGTTACATTTGTCTCACTTGTAGATTATAGCAGATATTGTGAGATGTTAATGTGAGATATAAATTAATTTAATTATATGAGCCTACGATAAATTACTTTAAGGTCTATTTAAAACTCTATCCTCTTAAATTCTCATCATATACATGTAAATATTGATAAACAGAAATAAAATAACAATCGCTACCGTAACCGTAGCCTAGAATTGTCGGCCAAACAGATTTTTGTATGGACAAGTGCCAGCAGTTCTTTTTCAAATTAATTATTGTTTTATGCGTCTCTAAAGCATTCTATTATAACAACACTCAGTCGCCAGTGGCATCTATTTTTGGTGGCGCGGAAATTTACGACCGTTTGATTTGCCCTCTTAATATCAGACGAGGCGGAATGAAAACCTTTGACAGTTGCCTTTGTATTTTGAATTTATTTACGTACACATTTCCGTGACACAAATATAAGTGGTCATATATATTTTAATTGACTATGCAGATGAGCGTAAACGACAGCACAAAACTGATGTATAGTTAGAAGAAAACACTACATAGTAGAAATAACAAATAAGTACAAGTGCATAGGCTGTCTGTACGGAGAATAAAGCTATTGTTAAACATCTGAATTCCCGTTGAATAGTCTAGGTGTCTATTTTTAAACGGTAGCTAATACAACAGAACATGAACGAACGGTAGTTAAAAGACCCGCAAACGATATCTGCACTCAGTTTTAGGGCGAGTCATAAATATTAATGAGTTGAAAAAATTCACCTTCGCCTGTTAGTTTCCTTAACATTAATAAAATAATATTTTTTCTTTACAGCATTCCAATAATTGATTTACAGTCGGCTTTTACGTTGCTTATTAATAACGTGGTAAACAGCAATAACTATTCTATATATTAAACATTCACTCAACACTGGGTATAAACTTATTAACCTTCGATAAACCATGCTCGAAATGAGCTCGCAGTATCTAAATAAATTTAACAAAAAGCCAACAAAAACATGAGCATTTGTTAAAATTATTGAGTCAGAGACAGCGGATGTATTAACCGTGTGTTTATGATAAAAAGGATGATTTACTAGACGCTCCGGAATCAAGATTTTCTTCACAAACGCGGCCGTGAGCGTCCATGCTAAGAAATATATGAGTTCCGCGTACGTTTTTTGTTCTCTAGCGAGATTTAAATATACGATGTTTTATTTTTGGATAATATGTTGTACGGGAAATTCTTTGTTAACTAATTGATCATTATACTTTAATTTATTAAAAAAAATATAGAGTATGTTCACAATTACCTGCATCATGTTCAGGAAAACTAAAGCTATAGTTTTTGATCTGAACTTAGTCTCTTCATTTATAAATTTATCCGTTGTTAAAATTTACTTACAGATAGAAAAACTTTAACACAAAAATTTTATACGTTTGTATAAAAAGTTTTGAATTAAAACGTTATATTATTTATATGAAAACAGAACTGATATAAGACAGGTTCAAATACTATTAAAATTATCAAGTTCTTCGTTAGTTAATGGTTACGTTAAGTTCAGGGAAATTAAGTTAACAATCAGTTGTAGATATACCTTCTGAACATATAATTATATATATATAATGTGTTATCATAATTAATGTCGCAAAACACTCTCTAAAAATATTTCATACAAATTAATAACCAATCTATTGGGCACATACAGAGAAACTCTTTAAATTTAAAATCGTTATTACAGCTTACAGTATTTGGTCCTAGAACAAAGTTTCACCCGGGAAAGCTAAATTTATCTGATGAGAAATTTTTTATAAAATATATCTATCACACATTAAAGTAACAGAGAAATTAAGAATCGTATATTTTGAAAAAAATGAGATTAATTACATCAAATCAATATTTCATAGTTATCTCATAGCTGTGTGGAGTTCGCAAACGTTCGCAGTGTGGAGTAATAGCTAGTTAAAGTTTAAAATAATTCAGCAACTGAACAAATAAAGGTTTCAAATTGAAACCCCGTCACACGTTTCATTTCTGGCTTCCATTTCTCATAGCAATGTGACACTACAAACAATTTAAATTAGAAGATTGACATATTAATTATTAGAACAAAATTTTAAACACTGCTCATGCAATATATACATATTTCTTTCTATCCTGACAAAGCAAAAAATATTATGGATATCGTATAATTTTTACAGATTAAATAATATTAAAATTTAAAGTCGACTCACGCTATGATAGCGGGTTATTGAAAGTATATAGGATAGTGGAAAAGCAGAATAGTTGCGTGGGTCGTACACTTGGCTTCCATCCAGGATTCACCTGCTGACCCCAGAATGTTATGATAAAAGCTTACATTATTTACAACAATCACACAATCTAATCTAAATTCTAAACAAAATATCCCTTTTTTATGAGGAAAATTCGTAATCTTCATACCAGAATAGTATTTATCATAAATATATATGTATACATTTGATAAATGTAAATTGTTATAAGCTTTTAAAGTTTAATTTTTATATATTACGGTATATGATCTAATGTATTAAAAACAAACAATGAGTAATATTATTTCACATAACATTACAAAGTTTAAACATTTGGACACAGTTAAAAATTGACCTCCAAAAAGAGATGTATTCATTGGTAAAAATTTTCTAATTTTATCCTCATCAATTTAAAAAGAAGATATTTCTGCGTTTTTGTCGAAATATACTATTGATTCATTGCCTTTGAAAAACGTGTCAAAAACTGTGACGTAGTATTGTATGAAAATGAGTTGTATCGTCATTTAACGGCTTTTTTACGATTAATAAAATAAAGTGAATGTCCTACTTTCCGTAATAAATTATGTTAAGTCCATACGTCACTTGCTAATGAGAACACTTTATATTATCATATATCAAATTAATCTAATTTATTACAACGTAAAATACATACAAATTTATAATTTAGTTTCAGTAACACGAAACGACTTTTATTTAAACAATACTACATACACGAATCTAAATAAGATTGATGTCAATGCAATAATTGGCGGGCGCGGTACTTTCTAGACCATTTTTTAACGTTGAGATCAATAGTTATCATGACAGACAAGTCGTGTGCAATGTAAGATGGATCCTGTAGACAATGGGTGCCAACCTGCCACATGCCAAGCTCACGTGGGAGAACTAGCGGCTGCTAGCAATGACAATAATATATTTATATATCTCTCCGTGAAAACCTTTAATTTTCATCATTTGAGCTAACAAACTTGTTTAGGATTAACCCAAGAAATCTCGGATTACGCTTATGAACTGCTATGCTTGTCTGCACTTAATGTTACCATACCATACTTCTATTCTATATGAGCAAAGCTTTGCTCATATAGAATAGAAGTATGGTATTAAAACGAAAGAAGACTAAGTCTAGGCGACTGGCATCAATCATGTTACTAAATACAGCTGTAATACTTATGCTTAACCTATATTCTATATGCAGATGTCTCTGCCGCCATATGATCTAAAGAACCCAGACTACAGCTGAATTTTAATTTTTCAATGGCATGCATAATTGCTGTTGTAAAAAAGAGAAGTTTTTTTATTTAATCCACCTGCGATTTATGTTTCTTGACGATATAAAAACATTCAACTAGTGTCAACAACCTTTTAATTGATAATTCAGTTGGTCTTTATTAACTATAAGACTAGTGACAGATATATTACATTGATCGTCTGCTTAAACAGTCATCTAGAACTTTATTCAAGACCTTAAGTTGTTACTCAAAGGCTTGCCTACAACACACGGAGACGACAAAATTAGTAATACTATGTTATCTTTATCAAACCATATTCACAATACATGTAATGTTGTTTGAAAAAATAATAGTATTGTCCGTTATTTCTC
>DVQP01003598.1:0-10609 GCA_018231745.1 Danaus eresimus
GATTTACTACGCGAATTTTTATTACTTTAAAAACTACATAACCACGACGTTTCGGCTACTTTTCGGATGTCGAGATTATGTAGATTTAAAGTAATAAAAATTCGCGTAGTAAATTAAAAAAATATTAGTTTTATTTAAATGACTTGCGAAAATCTTAGATTTCATTTTTGAATTAAATTACTAATTCTGTATAAATGTTATAAAAATATAAATCTGTCTTTAATACAGTTCACACAACGTATCGTCCGAACGAAACCGAAGTTGCGCCATTCATCAGAGTTAAAGACAATATATCAAACGGATTATCTCAATAAAAAATATTGCGGTGCCTTACAGAATACGAAAGCAATGCTTATCGGACTGGACTTCGTATTTTTTCTTTCGTTATTTATTGCGTAAACATATATTTCATGCATACTTTTATAAGTTAACTCCCAAAGGTAGTTTCAGAAAATATGACATTTTAATGGTTTATTTTTATTTTACATATCGTACCACATGAAAATAATTTTAAATTAAATGTTTTAGTAGAAAATATATGATGAAAATTTAATTAACACGAAAAAATTCGAACCTACAGCCTTTAGAATATCGAGTTCCATTTGCTTTACTAACAAAGCTATCGTGACCTGATGCGAGTCCGGTAATTAATTTTATTTATCAACACGCCATATATTGATCGATTTCAAACTTTCTAATATAAATTTAATTTTAAGTATTACCTTAACATTACAAATCACTATTGCATGTATATAATTTTTATTTATATATGTACTTATATAGTACTGCTATGTGTTATAATGATACTATTGGAGAAAGTAAATAATTTTATATAATTGTTTCTTTTTTGGAATAAACTTTTTATACAAAAGACCAATATAAGATTTTTTTTTTCAAAAACAACGTAAATTTTAATAGTTGTGATAAAAATATGATTATAATTAACTCAAATGTCTTGGCTTATTTAGAGTTATAAAAAGTTACTTTTTTAATTTTCTTATTTATTGGCACCGCGGTTCACACACGTAACATACCTGCCAGTATATAAAATAATACGAAACATTTAAGAATAATATGAATTGCTTTAATAAAATTATTCCAATAATCATTGTATACAAGTACGCGAAATTCTTCTCAGCATGCTGCAGCATTATTTTAAATACATAATTTCGACACAACCTTCATACCGCTATTCTATTTCTAGTGAACTAAACTTTTTTCGGATATCGATTTCTATCTATGTCCTATTCCGATATCTATCCTACATCACTTTAAACATTCATTAGAAACCGTAAAATAATGTTTGCTTTAAAGAACTACAAACATCAGTACATCCTCCCAAACTTTCGCATTTATAATGCTAATAAAACTGCGTAATATTAAAATAATATTGCATTGAATTGAAGCTTGTTAAATTAGTTAATTTAATATATTTATATATTTTATTTTAATACACCTTTTTTTTTTAAACATAAATAAAATCTATATGCTTGACACTTTCATACAAATTTTCTATAAATAGACTTTAATTCTATAATATTTTCTTCTCTTCATAAAATTAAGTATGAAAAATATTTATATTGGATTAAACGAATGGAAAATCTTATAGTATTATAAGGTAGAATACAGACGATTTCTCAAGTCTCAAGTGACAAATGCTTCTGAATTTTATTCGTTTAAAATCTGTTTAGTATGTTTACCATTGCGTTTTAATTCAATGGAAAGGAAAAGCCATAATGAATTATCTGTGTGAGCTTACAATGACTAGTATACGTGTATTCTGACAAGCAGCTATTTCAATTAGAAACAGCTCGTCTCGGACACACAAGTTTAATTAAACAGAAGACACGCACCCAAACACCCGATAAATGTCAATACATTTATCGTGTGTAAGTTTCACTAGAATCATAATAAATACATAATCCATGTAATTCTGGAAATTGTATTATAATGATTGAGTTGTTCATGAAATAGAAATGTATTATACATATAGCAATAAGCTCTAATAGTTGTAAAATCGTTAGTCATACAATTCCGTTAAATATGTGACCATTAACATAACGTCATATATACCTTGAAAAACTTGAATCCAATCCTTATAACGTTCAACAAAGCATAGTATTCCGTACATACCATAGTCTGACTCATCACCGCATTAGTGATGAGAAGATGCTGTCCACGTTTATCGATATATAAAAACATCGATATAAAATTACATACATGAAACTTTAAAACTACTTTTATCATTACGTCTTCATACATCATCATACAAATTAATAAATTTAATGTAATTCAAATTTAAAAAAGTCTTATTAGCAAAACGTAATGGGAAAACCAACGAGGGTAGCTTTTAAAGTTGAATTCTTTATTTGAATGTTGACATAAGACAATTGGGAGGTTCTTTAAATGGTCTTATTTTCTAATAACGTAATATTTTACCTCATTGATAACCTGTTATTGCTAAATTACAGACATGGTTCTTGTTGCGTGTTTTTATATTTTTTCTATAGTGACAAATTGGCACCCTTGCGAGCGATGTCTCATATTTGATGAGGTTTCTACTGTAGGCTTTCTTGTACTGTTTTAAATTACTGACAGTTCATATAAAGTAGAATAAAATTGTAGGCTGTGTTTGAATTAGATACAACTTGATATTACGCCATTAAAGACATAGGAAAACTTTTAAAGTTAATAATATACTTTTTCCTCTGTTACTTTATAATACTTCAACTTTGCTACAAAAACAAACAGACAATTGAAGTCGGAGTTTATTTTATTTTCCGAGAAATTCCATCTCAAATAGAATATGTAAAATCAAATATTTTCAATGATTTTATCCACTTGACAATCTCATAATTTATTATTTTGAAGTCGGTATAAGTGGAACTTAATAACGACATTTGTTCTCATATTATATATTCCAGGCGAATACATAAAAACTGCTATGTCAGATCTACTGGAGTTTTCGAGATAGTGCTGCTTAAATAATGCATAATATTATCGATATCGATGTCAATAGTGATGTCTAAAAGGTGACCGACGTCGTGTCGCCGCGGTAACAAGGGGCAGTGCCACGGTAGGGTTGGCAAGGAACAAGTTTATTTTTATTTTGTTTGTTTGAATTTAAAAATAGTTGCTATTATTTGCTATTAAGCCCACATTAAATCTGAACAGATATAGAAAGATCAACAATAGATAAATTCTTATTTTAAGGGCTAACTGTATTATTTAATAGTAAGGTAGTAATAATCAAGAAGAATAACTTCCTGATTAGTATATTTACATTCACAGAAAGTTACAATGTATTACATTACATTTTGCAACCCTAAAGCTTATAAGGATCGGGGGGAGATTCCGACTTCAATAGAACATTTCCACTTACACCTTCTAACCAAAACATTTATATGAAAATAACTCATATCTCATTCCACGTATGACTCAAAATCCTTTGAGTTTCTCCGACAGATGACACAGTATTAAATGTGGCTGACCTTAGTTACGGAATAGGGTAGTATTGTGTGTGGGATTCTATAGTGACGTAACGCGAAATAAATTATAGGAAAGTGAACTTTAACTGATTGCGGTAGAGTTTGATTTCTTTGAAATGTAATCTGGTAACGTTGCTCGATTTTGTTTGATAAATATGGTGTATGAGCATCTTGGCCGGTCTTATTGGAGATAATTTGGGAAGTTTGTGTAAGAAACTGATGGTGTGATTATTGAGATATATAGAGATGTCATCGATCTGTCAACTACTGGATAGTTTGGGATTCTGTTGTGAGATTCTTTTAATAAAAATTGTATGAGTTTTGGTTGAATAAATATATTCGGACACCTTTAATTGGAATTCAAACGTCGCTAAATATTCTTAACGTCGTGTGATTAAAAGATTGAATATTACTTTATCATTTTTTTTGTTTTTTTAAGAAATACACTTTATTAAATTTGTTTTCAGGTACGAATATTTTTTATATATATTTGTATTGTTCAAGATTTCGGTAGTTCTCGTTATTGTTGCAACTTTCTTACTATTTTTTTCTTAATAATTATAAAAGTTTTGATATAACATTCATCATTAGCGATATGTTTTTCAGCAGTTTGTAAAAAAAAATATTTTAAAGTTTTACTAACTAAAATATTAAAATCTTTCTAAGTTAGTAACTGGTAATATTTAGAATAAATTACCTCTTAATCAGATATTTTTTTGCTCTTTGTTCATTGAAAAAATAAATAATATTAACAAAAGTCCAATGTAATATATTTACTTTAGTTTTTCAGATATATTTTAAAATTTCGATGTAAATTATAAACAATTAATTTCCGTGTCAAATAAAAATAAAGAGCAATAACAGCAGATAAGAGATCGTAAGTCAAAGTTCATTCTAGGGTCTCTATGACCGGATGAAGGGAAAAGTGTCTGATTTCAATTAACTATAACATTTGTTTAATGAGTTTTCTTTTGTTTTATATAGTCTTAATTTATTACAGGATACGATTCTTTTATAGGCGAAATAATGACCTGTCTGTAAAAATTCAAATGCTTTGTTAAAACGAAATTAGGATACATTTTGTTATAGTGAAAAACAGATGTGAATGTTTAAAATATTGTATTTGCGACAAAGGTAAGTATATTAAGTTAATTTATAACATTGAATAGAACTAATGTTAGCTTATTTTGAAGTCAATCTGCGTTAATAATGTCCGTACATATTTTAGTCTCCTTGTAATGGGGTTCATGGACACGACTGTCATTGTGTATGGACATTTAAGTTTCACTTATATTATTTTCAATGTAAATAATCACCAAGGAAACAATGTCATGTTATTTATTACGTGCGAGCAAATTGCTGAAGAGTCATAGACAAAAAAACAAGTTACACTGACCCCTTTAATTCTTTACTTTGAATAAACATGTGTTATATAATTTATGGTCAATTATGTTCCCGGTGGTAGAATGTATGGGGCATTAGAATTTTGTATGCTTTATAAATGTATATTTAGAATTTAGTTGTCTTGTTACATAACTCAATGGAGTCGTTCAGTTTTAAAAAAATCAATAAAAAATATGCTGACTTCTTATCAATAGACACTGCTGAGGAAATACTATTTTGACGTTACAATTTCCTTCTATAAGTAAATGATAACATTGTCTATTTATTTCTCATGTAATGTGATAATTATTATTTAATGGTATAAATTATATATGAAATAAAAGGTGACACAATAAAAAAAGAAGTCCCAGTTAACCGAACAACATTTCCAGTCGAGGTGATAACAAAATTTGTCCAATAACTTAGCAACATTGAAAAGAAGAGGTGCCCATTATGTCCGGAGAAAACCATGTCGCATTTTATAGGACCGCTAGATCATAAATTGTTCAATTTATGACCTAGAATGAATCCCGACTCATTAAGGGTTATTCTTCGCATGTATTTGTATATGGGTCAAGAAAGAATTATTGTGAGAATACGTAGGGTGATATGAAAGGGTGACTTTTTAAACAATATTCTGAGACAATGATCTGACATAAAATGCTTTTAACAAAAAAGGTTTTAATTTAAAATATTAGTAAGGTTGCATTCAATGATAATAAAGTTTGAATTAGTCATAATAACTTTGGTTTCGAAAATGGAATTACAGAAAATAAATATAAATTTAAAACTACGACTAAAGATGAAGTTTTAGACATTAAATCGAATTATCGCAGGAAGCAATCGGTGTAACAGACCAAGATAATAGCACAAAGACAATTCCGTTCTAAAATAACGCTGTCGTAAAAGAATAAAATCAAGTTCATTATAAAATATAACGAAAATAAAATCAAAGTACTCGAAATTAAACTTGTTTTATAAACATTGCAACATTGTTTGCGAAAACCGGTTCCTGATAATTAAATGACACTCACAGCCCTTCAGGGCATAGTGACAAATGTTCAAAGCGATTCCAACAATGAGTGACATATTTTAATGATCTTGTCTTTAATAGCATCAAATGTTTTATTAAAAGTTTAACGCCAAAAGTTTCGATGGGAATTCTTAATTCGTTATATCTATAAACAAATTTTACAGCTTGTATTCTTAAATTGGGTGATGTTACGAGCTTCGGTATATTACAGGAGTTTTAACGGTCAATAACTTTATACTAGTTACTATACTTTCTTAAATTTCTTCCTTTACTGAACTGGTTATATATTGTTATATATATTGGAACATTAATTTCTATTATCTCTTTATAAATATAAAATAAAAATTTATGTAATGGAAAAAAATTATATGTTAACTTGAAATGATACAACTATAAAAATACTATTTTCCAAAGTATCAAAGCGTAATATATAGTTACATATAAATACATATGTGGGACCAATAAAAAATTGTTTACAAACATCATTAAGAAACATTCTATTGATAATAACGTAAGTTGTCACAAAAAGTATATCTCGACCCAGATTCAAAACAAAATATGACTAACAAAAGGCCAACCGTTTGAGCCATTAAGTATCTTATTTCACACCTCTGAACGTTAAACGATATTTAGTATAAGAACAATGATAACACATCATTAGATCCGAAACGGTCAAATAATGACCATGAATAAATAATAAAGTGAGATAAGGGTACAGAATGGGGTCGCATCTAAATTGTAACAATGGAACCCTAAAGGTGTACCTCAAGGAAATATCTAGGACCGCTTTTATATTAATTATACGTGACTGAATTGTGTTACAATATGTCAGTAGATTAATGAACTCCAAATTGATTTATAATGATGTCATCCCTAAATTATTGATGTGAAATGTTTTGAATAATATAATAATTATAAAAATAAATGTTAAATATTTTTAGGCTTTGTTGTCAATGTTGTGGTATTGTCCGAAAACAAAATTATTGATGTCAAGTTCATTTCGTCATTCATAGTAATAATGGATACGAAGGAGTTCTTTATGTCAAAGAATTCGAGCTACAAATATTTGACAAGCACAATCAAGATGAGTCACCTAAACGAGCTTAATCCAAGGTGTATGAACTTGAGAGGTTTTTTAAACAACAAAGGGAGCATGCCACTGGTTCACGGGTCATATAGAAATATGCATTGTATTTATTAAAGGGAGTTAAACAATGAATTGGTGGTCCGGATCTTTAAATTTAATTTAAAGGACAAAAAAATCTACAATGATTTCGGTGGTCCTGACAATGGCGAGTGAGAAGCGTGAGTTTGATGCGCATCATTAATCCCGTGATTAGATCTGTGGAGATTTTGATGAACTTTTTTCTTATGTGATGTTCTCCGTGAGAACGTGATCTTAGTCGGAGGTGACATATTTAATTGCTTATTCAAATTTTATAGTGGTAATTTTTATATCGAGTGGCTGTAACCGTTCTGGTGGAAAACATGTCCTTCTCAACGAAAAAGTTATATTAATTATGTTGCAGTGAAGAAAAATATTCTTGTATATCTTTTTTGGTATAATAGAGAAAATATTATGTAATATGTAGAAACTTTGAGCTCACCCACTGCTTGTAATTCTCATGATTAACAAACCGTAGCGGACAATCACACATTGTAACAAGAAATTCATGTACAGCAGCTAAACGGCATTTTACAAGTTGTAAAAGTGTACACGCAAAAATAATCACTATCTAGTATACAGGAGCATCAAAACTGTTTGCTCCAATTTATCTACGTCAAACCAGAGCTGCTTCAAGGATTCTTTACGTATTTGTTTCTTCTCATACAAGGAAAGCAATAAGCTCGCTGAAAAGAATATTATTTACGAGCGAGACAAGAAAGGTAATATTTAGCAAAATAAAAATCTCCTACGTGCAAGCAATGTCGACATAAATTTCCTCCAACGAATACAAGCTAATGGCAAGTAGTTTGACAAAGGATGCTTTTAGAGATTTTTGTACCAATGTCTGTCTCTTGGATTTATTACTATCGGTTGTATTTTCAAAATTAAAAGCAATTTATATAAACTTAATATTTTTTTCATTTATTAATAGTTACATTATAAATATCCTCATGCAATGTTGTTTGATCTAAGTAGGACATTCTTAGAGTCTACTTGCAATAAGATCGTACATCATACTGAAAATTGTTAATAAAACATTTTATTATAAATAAAGGTTATCACGAATTCACCGCTTAACAATTTGAATTTAATGTCACAGTTATAGCAAACTACACACGAATGAAATAATTTTAAAGTAAGCGACGTTTTACCTATATAATTTTACAAAAGTATACTTACAAAAATTTCTAGACGATTGCCTTAAAGAAAGACAGAAATGAAGACATTGTTTAAAAGAAACAACGTTACTAATTTAAGGAATTTACAGAAATATTTCAGCAATTTAAGCTAAACTTATCTTATTTGAATATTTTTATAAGTTCTGCGTCTGTTATGTGTCTGCTGTATTTTGTGCATTGCGCTGCTGTAAAGCTCAACTAGCTTAATAGGTTCGATGCACTGTCAGATTTAGTTTAATGTTGCTGATTTACAACTTATATTTTTCTAAATTAGTTCATACATCATGTCACATTGCCAAAAAGTTTCAAAGTATTTAGTTTACCACCTATATAAACATTTATACGAAATAGTTTATCATTTCGATTTGAGATGTCTGATATTATCTTTTACGTTACTTATTCTATATAACAAAATTTTGTGCTATGGATATATAAATTTTCCTATATTAGATTAATTATTGCAATATTAAGGACTTCTTACATTTTTACTGATTTCCTTCTTATTCTAGACCTTTCCGCGCCGCTTATTTTTAAAACAAGTTACATACAGGCCGATACCATGATTTTGCTGTATTGTTAAAACATCAACAATTTTACCTTTTTATTAATAAGAATTTTGAAGAAGCGGTAACATAAGTATAAATTGACATAAGTTTAAATATTTTCTCTCTTCAGATGTTTGAGACGAAGGTGCATTATAATCAATTTGATATAAAATCGTTATCGAAAATTTATCGTAAAAAAAATTGTATTTTTATAAATAATTTACATAGCTAATGGTACGTTCGACAGCGTAATTAATTATCCAAAACATTGTATTAGTTAACACGCTGATAGTATAATAATTACAGGGAGTAGTAAACATGAATTACCTTAATAATTTCATTACCTGTTACATTATTACGACAGGTAATAATCCTTGTCACGTAGGAAGGTAATAACGGGAATGTTTTCATTACCACCATCGTGACAGCCTTTCAAATAATGTACGAGTATACTCTGGCTGTGGTTGAAACTTTTTAATATGTAAAAGGTTCTCGTAATTCAAGCCTTGTATAGTTTTGGTATTGTTTGTATAAAGATTTTCGTTTAGCTTTATTTATTATAAAAAAGCCTGTTATATTAATACATACATTCGACTTTTATGTATTAAGATACTAGTTTTTATACAGAACTTTGAGGAAAGGTTTGAGTCTTATTTCACTATCTACATAAACACATCATATTATCCAATTTGGCTCATTTTTTCCGAAGTTATTATATAATAAATTTACGTACATATAAGTCTTATTAATATTCTATTATGGTCCTTTTTTATAGAACAAAACTGAATCAAGTGAATTCATAATCAATTTTAATTCTCTTCGTGATATTTGTTTGAGAGGTTTCTAAATTTTTCCAAATGAAAATCTGTAATGTTCTAAGGCATTAACTTTACATTCAAATATATAGACATGTATGGGTGTATATTTGTTTGTTTGTTCAGGTGCTATCGTGGGGCATATATCACGGATGTTTTAAAGTAAATTAAGGCTCTAAAGTCAGCAATAAAAATCACCTAATGGCTTCTTAAGTTTGCTTAATACGCGAATAGCGTGGCAGTTTTTATTGGTTTTACTATCCGTCGTTAGTGAGCCACGCCCAAATATATTGCCATGAAACAGCTCATCAGTATTGATAAAAGTGTGCCAAAGGTTTGTACAAACATTGGTGAACGTATTCATATTTTATATACGGAAAATTTGTTACAACAAAATGAAATTGTTTTACAATCATTTTCTTGTCTGAATCGTAATTTAATTAAATTTAACATAAAACATGAAACTATATTTAATTCCGAACCAATTGCTGGGCCAATGTTTGGTTAATTTTAGCAGACCAATAGTCGAGTCAAGGAAGTGCGTATCACTAGTTTTTATCATATCGGCCAATGTAACATAAATTGCTTCCAGTAACATGTTATGCGATGTCATTAGAACCACTAAAAGCCTAATAACATGTTTTGAGGAGGTACTATATCAATATGTTATATATAATTTTGTTGGGTTTGTACATAATAAATAAAAAAATGAATGAAATAGTTTTGAAATAAGTCAATATATTTTTAATGGAACAATGCTCATATTACGAATCATGAAGCTAAAATTGACACATGAGCTAAATAATAATATAATACAAAATAATCATCTCGAGATATTTTGTTAATTACTTAGTATGAATATAACCTTCATTAAGAATAAACAATAAATCAGATTTAAATTAATATATTTGTTGAATTTATTGGCTATAAGAACTATTATAATACCTACTTCCATTAAATAAATAAATTGCACTAAGGAATTTTCTCGCTATCCATATA
>DVQP01003599.1:0-10606 GCA_018231745.1 Danaus eresimus
TTTATTACTTTAAAACTACATAATCCCGACGTTTCGGTTACTTTACAGCAAACGTCATCACGGGCGGATGAGATTGATCGGACCGCCAATTTAAATTTTAGTGCAGGAAAACGGAACCCATTAAAAATAACTCTTCGGTGCTCAGAGGTTATTGTTGCTTCATTCAATATGTACCTAGAGCTTTTTCTTATAGAACAAGCAAATAATGAGTAGTATTATACAATCAATCAAGTTATTAAAACCTAAATATTTTCTTTGAAAAATTTAATTTAAAATTAATTATTGCTTAAGGAAGACGAAAACCTCTCAGCATTTGATGGATTCATCGTGCGGGTGCCGGGTCCATTGCGCTGCAGGGAGAGGAGCTTCAACAGCGCCTGGGACTTGCGACCCAAGTGTGAACATTCAATCAGAATTTTTTTTTTTAATCACTTGATGTCCCTAAAACGAAATGATATCCACAAACAGACGTATTATATACAAAACATTTTCCAAATTCATATTTATTTTCTTTGTACATACTTATAATCGGCGTATATCAATGGCAAGGAAACAAAGAAATCAAAGTTATTTATCACGTAATTTATCTCGAGCTACGGAACCTTTCGAACGTCTAGTTAAAATTCTAGATCTTTTAACTGTACAGACGACAGTCATTCAATAATTCAACGGTCGGCCATCTGCGGGATTTATTTGCACATTTTAAAATAACTTTAATGCTTTTTATATAGAGATATTTCTAAGAAAAACATATATTTAGCGAGCTCTTATTAATTCGATGCTGTGCTTCAACTTTGTCTATAATCAAGTTATTCTATTAGTTTCAATGTGTTAGCTATAAAACGAAATATTACAGACAAATTAATTATTATTATTATGATTATTTTTACTGACTGTGAATCTGTGATCGGACTAATGAAACAAGTAATTCTATTCTAATGTCATGTGTTCAATATAATAATGAAAAAAGGGAAAATATCGACTAACTACTTAGACTTAAATTTATTACAGTATAGTTTTATTGTATATATATATAAATATATATACAATAAAACTTTTTATATCAATATAAGAGTTGTTATATGAATAAAATTATTCCTCTCCCTTCTAACTGGCATCAGGAACTTCCTGTGACCACGTCATCAGACGATAGACCGCCAGCAATACAAAGTGCCAGTCGATAAAGGAAAACAGACAATAGCTTTGTTAGGCGAGCTACAGCTCGATACAATACGTATCAGGAAATGCGACCTGAACATTCTAAACCTAACATAGGAAAAACATATAAATTAAGAGTGTATTTTATACGTAATTAGCTGTTATCCGCGACTCCGTCTGCGTGAGAAAAATAATAAGATACAATGGAAAAGTTTTTAAGATCCGTATGCGCCTTGCCTTCCAATCGATCGTCATAACTTCGAGATGGGGATTTTGAATCTTGATAAAAAGTACCCTAATTTTCAGGAGTATGTCCCAAAAGTACCCTAATTTACAACTGATGTAACAAAGAGGTTATATCAGCTACCTGCCAATAAAAGTCCCGTAAAAATGGTCCAGCTATTTTAGAGATTAGCCGGAACAAACAGACAGACAGACAGACAAAATAAAAAAAAAATGTTATTTAAGTGTATGTATCGTATACATGCATGCATGTAGTATAAACGGTTATTTCAATAATACAAACAGACACTTCAATTTTATTTATTTGTATAGATAACAATTTCAATATGAAATATCGAAACGATATTGTCAAAGAACGAGACATAATTCCAATGTCTTTAGTATTACAATATTTTAATTTTATATTCTTGTAAAAGCGTCAAACAAACAGGTTACATAAATTTTAAAACAATAGAATAATGTTATCGAGATAGATTCGTGGCGTCCTTCTAAGAAGCGAGTTCACCAAAATGTAATATTTTTAAAAGTAAAAAAAAAGTTGAAAACTCGTTGGCTGAATAGTTTTAAACTGTCGATTGTGTAACAAATAAAAATATATATACACTCCAGTTCGATAGTTTCCAACGAGTTGAATGTTATGTGGCAGTTTATATGAACAATGTTAATTTATGAAACATTATAAGAGTGCCTGAACGTTTGTTCTACAAACCGCTTTTGTTACCCTGAAAGTATATTGAGGGCAGTACCAACGGCGTGACCGTGCCAAGCGCAATACGATTCCGCTAAAACGCTGTATTTTATCTTCTTTATATATTTATTTGTGAGATTCATAAACGACAAGCTGACATCCGTCCGATTTTAGAGACCCATAAAGTCTACATCAAATTATTTTAAATCAATTACAGATGATTTTTCATTTAAAAACACTGTTGTAATAAATGTTTTTTACTCACAAACAATTGTATTTAGATAACGCAAATGTAATTTTTGCACTTCATAAAATAATTTAATAACACATCAAATCAAACAGATTATAATAACTTTAACAAAATAATAGCAACACATACACATTATTAGTTTATTTTTAATCTATGGCAACATTCAAACTAAATTAATATTTTTGATCCTTTTTATTTAAGCTTTGGTTTCATTCGTTGCTACTTTTGTCTTTTATTTAAGCTGTGACTTCATTTCTTTGTTCTTCATATATATGTTATATCGGTCATACATTGTGATGTAATATTTAAAATTGACCGTATTTTGACCTGATATATTGAAATAAAAAGATTTTATTAAAAAAAACCGTATTCTAATAATTATCGTTAGATATCTTCATATATAATATATGTATGTATTAAGTTTTGTTCACCACTTAAATAACTTGTGAATGTCAGTCATTTTTTTTCATTCAGAATTTATAAGCGAAATTCGTTTAGTCAATACGTAAATTTTTAAACAGAATTTTCTGGAAGTTTGTTTTAGAACGAGAAGCTTCTAGAATTTTCTCTTCAAATGTACTTATATTTAGAAATCGTTATGAATATTTCCTATATTAAAATAAAAAAAGTTTATTTTTTTCTTGGTTTTGATTCATAATTACTATATAATGTTATTATAATTTAGAGAACTTTAGCTTTGTTGTTTTATAGAATTTAAATATAAATTAGTTTTTTTATAGACCAACCGCTTAGCTTTTAAAATAACACTTCATATTTTAAATATGAATAGAGTTCTTAAAACATTATTTATACATAAAGAAAAAACAATACGAAATCATTGTTAGGTCAGTTGATAATAGTATTATTTTTATTACTTATGTGTATATATATTTATGGGGCATTGGTTGATACAATTCGTGAAATTCTGTAAACACTTTATATTACAAATAGATAACACAATAATTATTGTATCGAATATTTTACTCGTCTCCTAACAAAAAAAAAAACAAAACTAATATTTTTCGGATTAACTACGCGAAAAGATTACATAATTTCGACGTTTCGGTTACTCTTCAGCAAGCATGATCACGGACAGACGAGATGTTAGTTTTATTTAAATGACTCGCGAAAATCTCAGATCTCATTATAATAAAAAACAGTTTCTTTTTAATCCCAAAAAAACACTAAATACATTGAATTTTAATTGTGTCATTATAACAAACATAATCAAACTTCGTTATCAGTTAAACCCAATAAAAGTACTTGAAAAGGGAAACGACAATAAGAAACAGACAATAAGTGTCACTCATTTCATTATCTCGTGAGTGCGTTTAATGTCTTCGACTTTGACTTCGACTCATTGCCACCTAGCAGTGTCACTAAGCGAAGGACTGCGCAGTTAAGAAGTGTCAAATAAGCGACAAACAGACAAAAGTTACATATATCTATAACCTATGAAAGTATACACGAGCAAAGAAGCGTGAAGCTCTATGTCTGTAGCATTGTATCAACTAATTAAGACCGCAAAAAATAATAACAGATGTAACATTGTAACAAACAATGTTAACAAATGAAAAAAATTAAAACCCATCAATCATAGTTTGGAGGGTTCATTGTACTTTGGGCGTCAAGCCGTCTCGTACATAATATGTATAAATAATGCGAATTTTTTGCCAAACAAAAATTTTTACATTAATTAAAACGGGCAGTGTTGGATGTCACTGTTGCAAAAAAACTATTTTACAGGGTTGCCATATACTGAAATGTTAAATGTAAAAAATATAACGTACCTATAAAAAAAACACTTATAAATTATATGTCTGTGATAGCAATATCTTGTTTTATATATCTTATATATCTTATCACTAAACTAACGATAGATCTATCTTTATCGATACATACTTTTTGTTGTTACTCTGTGAATTCAATGTAATTACCATTGCTTATTCGTTTCTGACAGCGACTTTATCCTCCTGAACATAATAAGGCTTAGAGATTGTTTGTCTGAAAGAGATACAAACTTTCATCTCTTTAATATTACAGCGATATTATTTATTATAAATTAATTAATATGTATGTATATGATTTTTTCGTCTATCAGGTGTAATCCTTGAAATACTTAATAATATTTTATTTTTACGCCCAACGTATGATTACAAAGCTCGATATGATCAAAACTTTATAATAAACTCTAGACTCTAGATCCTATGAATCCTAACTAATAATTATCAGAAATAAATATACAACATACAATTTACTATAGATACAATAAACAAAATAAGTAGAAGGCAAATAAAATTTTATATAACAAAACAAACAATCTACAATTGTCTCATCATATTTGATTTTAGGACACTCTATGCTATAAATCTTCATAGTGGTGACAACCCTGACTGAATTTTCTAATATGAATCAATTGTAAGGTTGATGCCCTTGTAAGAGTATATCCTGTTTTGTGAACATTTAGCTTACTGGTAATATAAGCTTTGACATATAACAAAAAAATATAGGACTAAATAAAAAAAATACCCAAAAAGGTTGTATAGACATAGGCCGAATTAAAAAAAAACTAAATGCACAGCCTCTTATATATCTCAATACTCAAATCTATGTCAATTATAATAACATTCCTATCTCATATAATGTTTTCAAAACACGCTCACATCAAAGAAACACCGCTGGGATAACTCAAACTTAGAGAGACGTGTCAATGACCTATCACAAGCATTTTTTTGATAATAAACCAACGCGCTCGGTAACTTGTGAATGACGTCACGGTTAACCTACTTTCAAATGTGGAGTGTTTAAAAATGCTTGAACATTTCTATTAACAAAGTAGTTATGTATACATTGTTAAAAATGTCGTCGTAGCCTGAAGGTTAAAAGGCCCGGCTCTCATACGTGAGGGCGCGGGTTCGAAATCTGGCAAGTACTAATGTGATCATTTTCTAGTCATATGTACTTTCTCAAAGTATTTAGAAACCACTGACTGGAGGGAGTCTACAGCAAGCCTTGGAGTCTGAATAGCTAAAAAGTGCTGGTGCAGAAGGCAAGGGGCAAACCACTGCAAGTATCTTCTCAAGAAAGTCATCATGTATACGGATCACTGATAAGTGATGACCACGACCAGTCTACAAAGACTCTTGCGAAGATGATAATGATACATTTGTGTAAAAAATTATTAAATTTAAAACATAATGTAACTGGCTCTATATACTATACAGTTACTAAACTTAAAATCGTTTAATCTTATAATGTTATCAGTTGTTTTTCCATTACGTTGAATTCGTATTGCCACAGCTATGTCTAGACTTAATTCTAGTTATTACCTGGTCTGATTTAAAATGTAGTTAATTTAACTGTAACAGGGCGAATAATTTTATTAAAGTTTTTTAACTATAACGTCACGATAATCACCGTAATAAACTGAGAGTGGGTGTGTGCGAGTGAGTATGAGTGTAGGTGAGTGAGACTGAGTGTGTGTGAGTGAGTATGAGTGTGTGTGAGTGTAACTTGAGTATAACACTGTCATGTGTTGTAACAATATTAATCATTAAAAAATCTTCTAGTTTGTCTTCTACCTGAGGTGGTATGCTTAGACCAGGTTTAAATCCTCACTATATACGAAGTATTTGTCGTTTTTCATTCTATAAGCTACTTTAATACTATCATGTGTTTATTTTGATGACGTTTTATTTTTGTGTTCCCTTCACACCCTTTTTTTAAATGACGTCGTGTTGGTGTGAAGGTTATGACCCGCCGCTCATGCGTGAGGACCCGGGTTGAAAACCTGGCAAGTACCAATGCGATTTTCTGTTTCCGAGTAGGTAGGTATGTGCTTCCTTAAAGTATTAAGACACCACTGACAGATGGTGAAGGAAAACATCGTGAGGAAACCTGGACTTATAATTTCAAATTATAAGTTTAAAATTCCCAATCCGCCTTAAGCAGGCGTGATGATTAATGGTCTAAATTATAAGTTTAAAATTCCCAATCCGCCTTAAGCAGGCGTGATGATTAATGGTCTAAATTCTAACCTTCTCCATGGGAGAAGAGACCTTTGCTCAGCAGTGGGCTCCGAATCCCGGTAGGCTGATGATGCTGATACACCCTTTACTAATTTACACTATACCGTTTTCGTACAAAAAACATCATTGTAAGCCACAAATCATTGTTATCTATTAATATATACGAAAATTATTTATGTTAATAAATATAATACTTTTGAATATTTCAACGTTAAATACGCTTTTTCCATCAAATATGTAATATGTGACAGAGACGGAATATTATTATATACTTGTTACATAATACGAGCCAGTAACTATCTGTTATCAGCTCGTGTTATAGAGCAGATGTCGCATACAGCACTGATAACAGCATTTAATTAAATAACAAGAGAAAAAAAATATTAATCAGCGTTTTAAATGTTATGATTTTATAAAAAAGGTTACATAAATTAGAAACGTCTTACTGTAACTGACACGACAAAAACATCAAAATACATATGATATATGTTATTTTTTCGTCTAATAAGTTTAAATCATATATTTTTGGTACGACTCATCATTTATTACGATATCTGCTCTACGACAAAATCATGAAAAAAAAATCATAGTCCTTAAAATAAAGCAGATTTTACAAAATCTTTTTCAACAAGGACTAAGGTGGATATTATGGAGGAAATGGAAGGACATCGCTGGGAGTTGGGAAAAGTACCGATTCTGGTCACCAGTTCCATCAAAAACAGTAAGATTTACTGTTAGAGAAGGAATGATGATCATAAAAAACCACGAAATCCTCTGTTTCATCAGGAAATTCTGAGAGAATTGTTCCTGTCTGTATTGTTGGCTAACGTAAATTGAGACCAGACATAATTTTTTATAACAATTCTCATTCGTTTCATATTCACGACATTATATCACGAGCTACACGATAAGTTGTCGAGCAGCGTAGAACATATTAGATAGTTAATAGTATGAAACTTGAAATATATATTTTTGGTATATTTGTTATTATAAAAAAACATTTCTTTGGAACTTATTATCATGATAAACTGAATATTTTCTGAACCGTATTTAAATCACATCTTCTAGTTTCCTCACCCTCGTGGTCGCCTCAGCACGTTCTTCTATGTAGGATACCATCCTCTGTCTTCCATTACACTTGTTCTCTTCTCTCCTTCTTTCTATCTCTTCCCATTCATCACACTAACCACTAACCTGTCTCTCCTTAATCTTTACGTGATGCAACTATCAAACATCCTCTAGCACACTAACCAAAACTCACAAATCAAAATATAAAAATTACATGAATGTGATTTTTTATACTTCCGATCAATACACTAAATACTTTGATATAAAGTGTATACATATGTACATATATTTATATATATTTCACGTGTATATTGAATAAATAAAAAATATATAATTGCTTTTATTATGTAATAAGTATATCAAAATATAAAGCTTGTACAACGTTATAAATACTTTTAATTCAATACGTGTATATATTTTAAGTAGGACTACAATCTTAGTTTGTTGACCTTATAACAAGGTTAATTTTTACCGATGTATCATGTTACTGTTTACGTTAATTTGTTTACATTTACGGACGAAAATATCGAATAAGCAAAATTTTTTAATACATCATTCAGTAAATTAACTTTTTTAGTTTACTTATTTACTTATCTAGTATAATTGAAATTCAGAAATCGGAAATGCGTTGGGACTAGTTTCAAAATCCTCCAAGGTCGTTGTTCATGAACTTGTTGTCTTATAGTGACTTAAAATAAATTCACGATTACAGGAACCTCTGACCGAATCTATATATACACATATAAATTTCACTTATATGTTATACAAAAAAGAGGTCCTATAGATAGCTATAACGAATAAATAAAAAACGGGGATGATAAATAATGCATCAAATAAATAACAAACATAGCGAATGCCAATAATTGTCTTACACAGATTTCATGTGTGCCTGACACTAGACAACTGTATTGACAGTATGACGATCCTTTGGTTATACTTCCAACAACATCGATACATAATATATTGTGTCTGTACTATTATCTTAGTTAAAATTTAAAATATTTTTTATGTTCTATTAGTGTTAAGAACTATTTGTTGTTTATAAATTATGTTAGATATTGATGAATTCAATTGTAGGAATATAACAAACGTACAACCAAAGGGACTTCTTGTCCCAGTCACTTGGACAATTAAGCTTTGGTGACTCCAAGTTTTGAGAGTTTTCATATAATTTAACTCCCGCAGTAGATTAGAAAGATATTCATTCCATTTAATTTTTGATTACTATTTGAATCTACTAAGATACTTTTCGTACTCTATGTGAGTAGCTTTCCTCTCTCAGAAAGTCAAAACACGCAGAACATGTGAAAAATATAACAAGTGAAGGAATTTAATAATATAGTACTAAAATAGTCGTTTAGAATAAATTAACCATTTATATTAAATTAATGTATTGAACAAATTCTTGGCTATATCTAATGAATCATTAATTGAAATTATTTTCATTGCGTACTAAATATTAATATATAAGCATTATAAATGAACAAAATCCTAATCCAACTATATAATTCACAACAGAGTTACGCTTTACGTATGAAGTAATAAGTGCAAGAACCATTTCATAAATAAAGATATTTATTGTGCACGGTACATCTTTCAGATAATCATATTTCAGTTGGATAAAAATAGAAATAAACCTGGTATAATACATATTAAAGTGTGACAATAATTTACAATTAAAATACTTATAGTAATACGCATCTGTCAGGTTTTGAACACATTCGTATATTAAAATAACTGACGTAAAAATGGCGCGAATATCCGACGCGTGCGGTACGCGGCACACAGCTATACAAATAGAAGAATTACAATCTGTAACTGTTTGGGTGATATTTGAATTGTTTACTGTTTATATTTATCGATAGTCCGAATTTTAAATAATAACGATTGATATATTAATGTAAATAAAGTTTATATTAACGCTTGCAACGAGGATATTAATATTCGTTATGTACAATTATAAAACAGACACAGAATCCAGACAGGTATTAAGTAAATAAAATTAAAATAAAAACAACTGTTTAAATGTACGGTAACAGTCGAAATAAACACAAATATAAAAAAATATATTAATTCAGTTTCTGTTATCGGTGAATATTTGGTGCATTCATACATTATTATTAATGAGATGCAAAATAAATAAAAAAAATCATTAATGTCCCAACTACATATTGAAGTCTTCATAGTCCAATTTTATATAAATATAATATTTGCTGAACAGATTATGATGAAACAAAATAGATGCATGGCATGACCTTGAATAATATTGACGCATAGACCGAATGTTCTATTACGCTATGACTGTAATACGTTTACAAAGTATACAAAAAAACTTGCAATTCTTTATAATAACAAGAGCATTGAATAGCTGTTGAAAAGTCGTACCGATAAGTTTATCTCATAGATTTAAATTAAACAAGTTTTATTCTTAATACGACAAAGCTTCAACAAACAGTACTATAACAATTACTATCAACATTGCTGTACAAACACGACTTCCTTTTACAATATGTTTAGTAATTATAACGTAATATGAGACCGACATCCTCTCGACGTACAAACAAACAAACACGCAACGCCAATAACAGGCTGGAATGACAGAAACATCGAAAATAACACGAAATTCATAAAGGAGGTCTCTAGGGGGAAAAAAATTGAAGCCGAAAAATATTTGGACATGCGTGTCTACGAAAATTACCAAAAAAAAAGTAACCCTTAATAACTGTATACCATAAGTCACAGAATTTTGACATTTATTACGAATTGCTATGGGTGATAATGGTTTCACCCCTCCAGGATCGTCCCGAGCCATAGAACCTGTTCTTGTGCCTTTCACCAGTTTTTTCTCGAGGCAAGGAAAAAACCCAACAACGGGAGTCGGAAGACCGAGTGTACCGTATTATAAATAATTGATCTATTCTGCTTTTTTCTAAAACAACTTTTATAACATAGTAATTATAGATATATGAAAAAAGATATTAATTTTTTGCTTTTAAACTTCTTACTGTCAAAACATTCGCTAAGAAATTATTGGCATAACATTAATACAAACATTTGTGTCACTATGTATTACTTTTACAGTAATCGATCATTAAATATCTCGAAGACCGTCATCATGTTTGTCGGCATTTTTTTTAATGGCAGTCACAAACAACTCAAATCCCGACATTT
>DVQP01003600.1:0-10605 GCA_018231745.1 Danaus eresimus
TATGCTTTCAATCACAATGGAATTGCTAAATATTTTGCTATTGTCCACTTTTAATTTAATAAAAAAATTATAAAGAATTTCGATAACAGATAACGGATTCAAAACTGCAAAATATTATTTTTGACATCAGTTCACTAGTGCAGGTATTTGTAGCAATAACTACTAATATTTAAACCGATTGTTTAAAACTTGTATTAGAAGCCTAAATTTTCTAGATTATATATGTTTATTACCTTTAATATAGATGATACAATCTTTATTGATATTAACAAATTATGATGAAACCACCCTTGTTTAGTCTGTGTAGTACATTCATTATGTAGTGACAATATATAGTGGTCTTATGAAAATTCAAGATAGTCGCCTTAATATTAGTACGCATTTTTGTTAATGGCAACATTGATTATGAAACCTCGAATCTGTGTCTGAGCGCAAAGCATCGTCTTTTTTAGTATAATACGACTACCTTCTATTTTGAACTTCGAAAAGATTATAAAGTTCTTTAAATATATAAGTATGAGTATTACGAAAGTGAGGATAAATATAAAAAAACCGATTTTACAGTTTCTGTAGAGGTACATACACACCAGTTTATTACGTGCTGTCACTATTTTAATAAAAATATTCTACTTATAATCAGTTAACTTTTAATACTTTACAAACAAACAGTACCTACTTTAACTCATCGTTAAATTGTTTAGCTTAAATTTATTATCACATCTCGTCTTATAAAATAGTATTTTTTTATATAAATATTAATGTATCACGTTTGTCTTTTGTTCCATTGGCCTTCTACTCGCCACATGGAGAAAGCATAACTCGATTTGTTCGTCTTCAAGTATTTACCCTGGTCTTTGTGAGTGTCATCATCGTTCGATGTTGATTCATTGCTTGATAAAATCTCATAAAGAAATTCTATGTACTGAGTCGCCAATTGCAATGTCTGTATTTTAGACAGTTTGTCGCTCGGCAAGGATGGAATTATTTGTCTCAAACTTTCGAAAGCCTCGTTCAAACTCTGAGTTCGCTCTCTTTCCCGAATATTGGCCATTATTCGTTGTATTTGCATATCTTTGCCAGATTGCAGCTTTTTTCTTGATGTTTTGAAACGTTTTCTTGATCGTTTATCATCAAATTCGTCGTCGATAGCACCGCCATTGTTTGTATAAGCGTACAAATCTTCATCTGTAGTTACGTTTGTTTCATAGTAATTGCATGAGTCCTGTGAATTTGAATCTTCATAGACAAAGGGTATAAATTGTTTTGCTTGTTTTGGGACATATAGCTCGTAGGGTGGGCTTATAAGGCTTTGGTGACATATCGTGTCTTCGACGAGTGCTGCGTGTCGCGAGTACTTATATTGCGGCCTTTCGATTTCATTACTTATATCCGTACGATGTTGAGGCGATGACTTACACATCATGCCAACATGCCTCGTTTCATCCTCAGGAACGCAATGATATTTTTCTTCATCATAATATTCCCTTTCTCGTTTAACAGACAATCTGTTATTTCTCCAGTAACTCATTATTTTACCCACTTGTAATATTTTTTGTAACTTGCATTTGCATGTGTAGGCTCTTGCAATGAACTAATACGGTGCGGGCGTCATGAAGCGTCGGTTCTGTTATGCCCCCACTCATCCTTTCATTGACAAGATATAAAAAAATACCCATTACCATTCTACGGTTTGTGAATGCCATTCCGTTCTTGCGGATTATCTCTCTCCCACCTCCATACCTGGTGCGGTTAGAAAGGGACGAAGCTGTTTCTGTTAGTACGTCCTCTTGAATTTATCTCGTCGGTCATCTCCTAAACGTATTTACCGATTATATGCTCCCACATAGATTTGTATATAACAGTAAGATCGCCATAGCTGATGGCATCGATAAATGTGCATCTTGTTCGAATTGGGTGGACAATTTTACCTCTCTTAATATTTATATCAGTTTGGTATTCGTGATGTTTTGCTGTAAAGCATTTTAGTTGGTAATATCCTAATAAAATTGCGATATCAATTTGATTTACTCTTTATACTTAAGAGATTATGTTTTGATAAACATTTAACGACTTAACAACCAGCTACTGCATACTTCTTATACTTTAATTATACATTTATATATAAAAAAAACAAGATAAATTCATTGTGTCGTTTATAAAAAAAACAATACTTTTATTACATAACCGATCTTTTCCTCAGCTATTTTTATAAGTTAGATACCTACTCATAAAGTTTCTTAATCGGAATAGTCATAGAAATTAAAAATTAACGATGTTTTTAAGAGACAATCGACTAGGAAGTTAATATTTTTCGAATGATAAATAAGCCGAAAGGGTGTTCAAGTTTGGATGTATTTTAGGAATAATGACCAACCACAGGAGCGAACAACTTATGGGACTTTTATAAATAGCATCATTATTTAAAATTGTTTGTTGTAATGCTCATTCCAATATTTTAATTACTACATAACTTACGACACAGTTGAAGCAAATATAAAAATTACTTAACAGTCGTAATGAAGATGTATAGCATCTATTTCAATTTTCTCGTTAATATTGTTAGTAAGATAAGATTAACGGAGATTATGTTTTGATTTAATATTATATGTCTATATATTCCTACTGAATGTCCGCAAGTCTTGAATTTTTAACTTATTTTAATGTTCAAAATCGATAAACAAACTTTCTGTCAACCTGTCAATGCGTGAATAGTGCTTACAGCTGCATACAGATGTTCGAAGCTTAGATTCCAGGTGTGTTAGCGATAAAGTAAAGAAATTTTCAGATTAGATTAAGAAGATCAGGATTCTACCTCTTGACTCTCACTGCCAAACTGAATGCTGTAATGGATAACAGGTAATATACAATACATTAATTATCTATACCGTTCACTCTGAGTATAAACCTTCCAGTTAGCCCTAAGGTAAGCCTTCGTACTGGGTACGAGGAGCTGGTTCTAACTTGATCTAAGCTTCACCATCACACGTCGCTTCCATATTAATACAATATCTATAATTTTCTGTCTTTACAACTTCTGATATAAGAGCTTTTCTTTGCTTGTAATGGTTGTCCAAAATCAAACAGTAGGTAATAAACGTTTATAAAACCATAATTTGTTATGTGTATGCTTTAATAAATGCCGTGTTTGTTTTTTAATATTTCTTATGTATCTGATTGCAAATTGTTCTGCAAAATTTCAAATATTTAATTGCTTGAGTCACGTCAACATCTGCGGCACATCCGGGCGGAATAGACACTCAGACATATTTCGTCTCCATTCATAACTAAATGCTCTTAACCGTTATCTTAAGTTTTTTGGTTTCTCACAGTTCACTTAATGAGATGTGGCTATGATAATGAAAATTTATTTTTTATTAATTCGAGAATGGACAATCAATTACTTACCTAGCTATCTTTTGCTTTATTAAATTACTATCAAGGGTCATGAAACGAAATCACTATAATATGAGAAGTAATAAAATATTGCTATAAGTAAAAACTATTTTTTTGTACAAACCGAATAACGTACTTTATTAATCATTAAGCAATACCCAACAATTAAGTTACCTACCTATCTATATATATATTATCGAAAAGTAAATAATTTCATTATTATCTTATTTAAAAGCTTTCAATAAAGTTAATAGATTTAAATTATTTTTAATCAATTTGTTTAAGATTAAACACTGAACCCAGATCTGCCTCAAATCTGATTCAAAGATTTGATATCATTCCAAAAAACTGCATGACGTAACTTATCTATACTCATATTAATAACTATATTATTAATACAAAATTTATTTTTATTTTTATTAACATTAGAATGAATAGAACTGCATTTTATTCGATTATTTTTCTTCTTATATAGAATCTTGTTAGAGTAGTCGAGGTGGAATAAGAAGTTGAAGATGATTTATATGAAATTATATACAAGTCATTATTTCTATCAATCATTAGGTATATATAAGTATGTATAATTTAGTTTTTGGAAATACATTTTGCAAAACCCTCATACATATATAACTAAAAAATATTTTATAATTTAAAAATTATTATTTATTTAACAAAATAACTATAACATTGAAAACTTATTTGAATAATCTTGACATATTAACTAAGTCAAATATTACGTCTCTACGCAAATCTGTTATTAGTACCGGCGGCTACTATTGTGTTTTTTTTAAACAATGATATTTTAAGCCAATTATACAAAGGTCGTAAAACATCTGCACTTTTGGTGAATACGTCACACGTGTGCACTAGGTATTAGAAAAACTACCTGAGCCTGTATTAACTGATAACGATCTATTGTTTATTAAATACCCTTAATTACTGTTCAATTCCATCGATGTTTTAAAAATAGGCAGGTTATTATCGTTAAATTTACTTTAGACGATTTCTAGAACTTGTCCCAATAGAGTGCACGTGCAAGCGAGTTGTCTATTTCTTTGAATCACTAAATATCTAAGATATTTAAGACTATATATACCGAAGACATGTTTTTTTAATGAACTGCCCCCTTAAATTCCTCCGGTTTACGTTTAATGTACTTAATGTTTAAAGATTTTTATATAAGTATTTATTAAAACATATCTATTTTTCATTTTGTTGTTTTTCCGTTTATAATTATCAACGTTGTACACCTAAAAGTTGTTTAATACACTTTGAAAAGAACAAAAATACTCATGTTAGGACTTTAAAGTGGAACCAAATAGAATTGAAATTATTAATGTTTAATTAATATTCGTTTTATATTTAAAAAATAAATTTTATTGTCTCATATTCAAGCACTGCAAATCTGACTAATACATCCAGTAGGTATGGTAAGCGGAAGTTAGCGTAGTTACTACACAGAATCCTCTTGTTTTTCATATAATAACCTGCACTTATGCTGAATTGTACGAAGATTAATGAATGAATGACTGGGAAGAGAAATTAAGTGTAATACAGACTGTATGTTTTATTACGATTATTGTATAAAAACCTTTAAATTGAATACACTATTTGCGGTTTTTTTTTCACTTATCTTTTATGTAATTTTTTTTTCTATCTGATTCTCAATCTAAATAATTCTTAAACGTAATAGTGTAGTTAATATTGCAAATAATATTTAAATGCTGTATTTTGAAACTCCGCTCAATCGTTCACTAAAAACCCGATGACTTTTTCATCAGTGTTTCACTCATTTGTATACATTATTTATATAGCGAGCGAAAATAAGACATACCCATTAATAATCTCGTCGATAGTTTTGGAAGTAAAAGTATTTTGTTGTAAAAAAAATTCTATCTCAAAGCAAAATGTGAATTGAACATTATGAATTTTTTCAAAGGAATCCCTTAAACGATGGGTATTTTCAAACGGCGTACTCATTGTGAAAACCAGCTTCATATGTAAACCTGAAATTTATTTACGGCTAATCACGTTTAAAATATACGTTTCCTACGACATGTTATATAATAATTTCACTGATTTTAATAAGTCATGTAAACAATATGAGCGACAAGTTTTACTTGTCTTAAATATCGGGTACTATGTACTACGTAAAAATCTCATTAAAAGTACTTTTGCCTCATTTCGTGAGACATATTATAGATATAAAAGTGTATTTCGAGATAATATAAAATAGTGACTATAAGAAAAGACGACACAATTTAATTCAAATTTTTTCGGTATATTAATAGAAAATAAGTTTAATCAAGTGTTTAACTTAAAAAAAATCTGCTAAGTTTTTGTATGGGATCGGGAACTCGAGGTAATGACGCTGAAGAATAATAGGTTTAAATAAATAAAATTAAAAAGAACCTAATAGTCTATAGAAATATAATGCAGGTATTAACTTAAATACTATTTTATTTTTGCTATATTTTTAAGATCCAAACAGCAACTAACACTATAGTAGGCAGCAGGCTTTATATTAAATTTTTGGCGACATTTAAATAGGATTAAGATTAAGAAATTATGCAATTATTTAAACTGGGTACGGTTTTTAAGATGGCTTTAAAAAAACGTAGTAAACACACTCTTTATATAATATAACATTTATTTACCGTCTACTGTACAATATTTTATTAAATGTATGATATAATAATTATTAATATACTTATCTTACTTTAACAATAATTCACAGTAATCCTAAATAATGTTTTCAACGAATTTTTGGTATACAGCTGTATTATTTATAATTAAAGCTTATGTAACTAGTCTTCGTATAGAATTAATATTAAAAGGCACACAATGGAAAAACTTCTTAGCCAATATCACATTCCTTTACATAAAAGAATTAACGGTTAACCTATTAGTAAGTAGATTAAATATAAGTATATGGAATCAAATAGAAGTCTTTCTTAAATTTAATCACATTGTCACGTTTGTCCGTTTGTAAATTCTCCTTCCATACGCCACACAGAGAAAGCGTAACTTAGTTTATCTTGCGCTAGGTATTTGCCGTGTTCAGTGTTAGCCTCGCTGACTTCACTGTTCGAAGAAGAGTCGCTATTGGATAAAATCTGATATAAGAATTCTATGTACTGCGTCGCTAACTGCAGGGTTTGTATTTTAGAAAGTTTATCGCTGGGCAGGGATGGAATGATTTGTCTTAGACTCGCAAATGCTTCGTTTAAACTCTGAGTGCGCTGACGCTCTCTGACATTGGCCATTACCCTCTGTATCTGGACTTCTTCGAACGATTGTGTTTTTCGTCGAGAGGATTTTGATGATCGTTTCCTTGATCTTCTTTGATCATCGTTTTCGTCGCTCCGTTCTTCCGTCGAGGCGCGGTACGTGTTATCACCGGCTTGTTGAACTTCACTGCTTTCGTAGAAATTTACACTCCTGTCTTGAGAATTGGAATCATCGAAGTAGAAGTTCCGCGTGAATTGTTTATGCCGCGGATCTGCGATACACATTTGATCATAAGTATGGAATTGCGTCTGTTGGTACTCTCGTTCGTCCCCCTCGAACACAATGTTGCCTTGCCACGACTGTAAAATCTGCGGGGGTCGTTCTGAGCCGTTGCTCAGGTCCATTAAGTGTGTTGGTGATGATGGAGAAAATGTCATTTCTGCATCTCTCTTAACTTCGATGGGAGCGTAGCCGTAGAACCTCTCCTCGTCGTCAAAGCACTCCTGATCTGTCTCCTGTTTAATGGGCACTCTATTATCGCAGGTGTAACTCATAGCTTGGTATCCGGCCGGGGATGCGTTATGCAACATGAGTATGAGCGATGCTAGCTCGGACGCTTGCAGATGCGAACTGGTTACAGAAAGCCGGGACGCGGTCCGCCCCAACACGTCCCATTGACAAGATACAAAAAAACAACCATCTCCACGCAAACCCTGGTCTTCCCATTCCACGCTCCGCCTCTTTCCCACCACCTCTATTGTAATTTGCGTCCGACAGGGACAGAGATATGTATGTAAGGCTGATTATATTGTTTATCTTGTCCATCATTATACATAGATTTACGATTTAGCGCCATAAGCGATCACGTCTGGGTATATATCTGAATTTGAAAGATTTCGCAACAACGCAAAGGTTACGTTGAACATAGCTGCATTGTTTCAATAATAATTATTACCTTCTTATAAGTCATTAACATAACGTAACTAAGAAATTATAAATTAAAAATCGATGTAAAAAAATAAAGAGTCAAATTTCTATGAATATAAAATAAACATCGAACTCATTAGGGTTTTAAGAAAAGTTGCGGCGCCGGCTTTGCTTGTAATTTTTTACGTCGTCTCGTCTCGCGGTCGCCTGAATCGGTTCACTAAAAATATCCTTGACGCAATCGGTCCAAGGAGCGATCCCACGGGGTGCCTTAATAATATAAACATTTATATTTTACTTATTTGTCTAATACAGATTGTTTGCCGGCGTCTGGTCAGGATCATAGATATGAAGGCACCTACCTACTCTACAAGTTTTAACGTTAAAGCTCTCGATGTCTGTGATTAAAATATTTAACCAAAGGATTTAGAATACTACTACAATGAAAAGAAAGTGTTAATGTACTTTTATTAGCAGAAAAACCTTGCAAAGAAACAATTTAATTATAGAGAAATCTTTCAATGAAAAAAGCAATAGATTTTCATAATTAAGGTTGAACAGAATAGATAGTTTTTAGATTGTCGTGATTTCGATAATACTTCATTATCGTACTGATAATACCAACTCCTTGTTAAGGGGCTGTAGGTGACTACAGATGTTTTACAGGAGATAAACGTTTAACCGAGTTTATTTTCTGAAGAGCTTTACGACTCTTCGGTTTATTTTGATACTTTTTTTTGCGGTTGACTTTGACACCTTCTAGAGATAAACTGACGGGGTATCGTTAAATATGTCTCGTTCCAACCTAGACGTAAGGTCTTATTGTTTCGTTTTCTAGATGCTGGTAAAAATATAACTAGTCCTCTTTAATCAGATGATAATAATTATTAAATAAACGCATTTATTCCAATTGATAAATTCCTTTGGGTTTTCTTCGCACAATGCCCAAGATTACAATTCGTCCAACAAATAATAATTTTGAGATTGGCAAAATATTCCGCGATTCCAGTGTGAATGGAGCCATAGCGATAAAAAGGTCTTTTCATACTAATAAGATATAAAGGCAATTGGGGATAAAAGTTATAATTTGTAATTATTAATTTCATTTCGTTGAAAATTAATAACATAACCAAATTATTATTTTTAAAAAAGAAGTAAGTAAGATGTTTATTGTTTGCAAAATTATATCTAAGTTTATATTATAATTGTATTTACCTGGCTACGAACTTTTAATGCGAGGCTTCGTTTGCGATTGTATTTATCCTCAACAAATTTAAGTTATTTATATTTATTAATTTGGTTTCAAGTAATATTCAAACATGTTTCAGGCGTTACATTAACTTTTACACAGGATCTTATTAAGTTACTTAAGTTCCTGAACTTCACTTCTCTGTGGGTCGTGTTGTGTATTGTTCTTAAGCCGACATTTATACAGCATTTATAACAGAATAGGAAAACTCATTCCCACGCAAACGAAACCGACATCTGCGTGCAGTGTGTCAAAAATAGTATCCGTGATGTCCATTGTTTTATAATAAAAACGGAGATTAGGTTCTAAACGGCAATACCGTAATAAATAAAAACGTCTTGGCAGTGTTCAGAGCCATAAAACATCTGCGGCGTCAGCAGCTGTGTGGAAAACGTCACACGTGTGTACATCCATAGAGAGAAAGTTACCTGAATGAAGCCACTCATAATGATGCATTGTTTTATTTAATTCGCATATTTTTATCAACTGAACATCTGTGCTTGTGTTGCTATCGTGAAGCGGATTTAAGGAATTTAGCTTACAAAAACCCACAAGCAAATAGATTTTAACGATCAGCTACGGTCCAAAAGGTAATGCTTTATGAAAAACTTTTTTTTTATCATATAGTGCTCGAACCTATTTCAATTTTATTATATCACATCAAAATATATAAAATATGGTAAACTACAGAAAGTTGTTAAAGCTACAATGAACCATGTTGTTATTGAGTAAAAAAAATTAAACAAAATTGACAATTCTTATTTCTTAGAAGATAAATAATATGTCTGCACTATAACTACGAGATTGTTTCAGAGTACACCTCCAGCGAGCTAGCACAGATGTGTCCCATGTGTGCTCACAGCTCGCCGACGACGTCTAGCGGTGTATATACATTATCACAAAATATGGCTGTTCATTTATTATACATTTATATTTCATAAATTTCAAAAAAAAAATACCGTTATACTCAAATTTGACATCTATTCATTTTACGTATATAAACTTCAATATACCTATGATTATTAAATAGAAACATATTAATTATAACTATTTTTATTCCTTACCCTGCATATTTGTAGATAAAGTAAAATTGTATGAATAAAATCCGTAGGTATAAGCATTATATTGTCTTTGTCCTAATTAGTGTTTAAGTATGGCGACCCCATCGTCACCCCGCATTGTCCGGCTCAGAGCAACGTTCACACGAAACGTTTTGTTTCAGCAGATGCAAGTTCCTACCTACTAGGAACGGTGCCAACTACCCATCAGCAGTCATGTCCATTAATTGTAAAAACATTACATAACAATTTCATTTAAATCAAACACTGAATCCATATAAGATATGTATTAATTATTTCGTATATAGATCTTTATTAAACAAGTTAATTAGTTAGTTTATTAAACAATAACCTATTAATTCTGTACTGTACTCAACAATTGCTTTCCGAAACTAAGCCCAATGTAAACATTCAAGCTCTGATATTAATAATATTAACGAGTTGCGTACTTAAGAAAGATTATTTCGTAAAGATAAAAAATTAAATAATCTATCTGTGGTCAAGGTGCCAAATAAGCGAAAATAACGCAAATGTGTCTGACAACCTACAATACATCCCGCCGTAATTCACGCAACTAAGAAAATGAATAATTGTAGTTGAAAACTGGCTCAGTCATTTGTCAATTTGTAATTCTATAATCAGACACAGCACGGTCTGCTAATACTGTGCTATGGCTGCACATCGTTTCCTGTATACATGGCTTGTGTTTTCAAAATGTCTCCGTTTTATAGTAGAATATATTCTGCA
>DVQP01003601.1:0-10605 GCA_018231745.1 Danaus eresimus
TTATTTTCAATAAAACTTATTTCATACGGCGTAATTTTATGTCTAGAATATTTTTATATGATTGGAATATTTGGAAGGTAAATAAGAGAATTTAATTCCACACCCTTAAGCACCAGTGAAATTGAAATTTAATGGACATTTTTTCTCATATCACATTAGAACAAAAATTTTGTCACATTTAGAACATTAAACATGGTCATAATTTTTTGTCTTAGTAGATATTGGATTATTTTGCTACATTTAATGATATGTTTTCAAAACCTTTAAAAGGTATTATACATAACTTTTATTATTTTTATATAAAAATTCCCTTTTGAGAAATAGAATTATATTATTTCCTTAACACTTCGGTTAACAAGATAATGAAGTTTTGACATAAACAGACTTAACTTATTCTGCTTGACGCACGCTCCTTATTTTCCTCGATTATTAATGAACTACTGACCTCACAGAAGTTATGATAGAAATAAATTATATTTTATTTGCAGACCATAAATATTTATAAAGATAAATAAGAAGTTATTATTTTCACAAAGATAAAAAACAAGCTACACCTCTGATTTTTATAGTGTGCCATTTTCTCAGGTTAACTTAAAATTAAGTGTTGTGTTTTTTTTTTGTGTTGTGTTAAATATTCTTCTTTTTTATTGATTATGCGTATAGCATTTAATATGATCGCATGTAGTGTATTTATCACTTAATGGAAATAATATTGAAATAGGAACACTAATTTTAAATTAAGGAAGCTTGAATAAATAATGTTATTTCAATATTTTTAATATATAAATAAAACTAATATTTTTCGGTTTATACGACGAGTATAATCTTATTTAAAAAATCCCGACGTTCTCTCTGTTTGTGGTCACAGTTACTGAAAAGTAACCAAAACGTCAGGAGTACACTGCCGGTGACGCTGTAAAAGCGAATAGGGCTAACAGATACAGACAAGTAGAAAAAATTCGAGAGCATGTAGTTTTTTTTTTTTAAATAATAAAATACGCGTAGTATAATCGGAAAAATATTGATTTTATTTAAATGAATACTAGCAAAAGTCTTAGATCTCATTGTGGTTAATATATTTTGTGTTAATTAACTATATACTTAAAGTAAAATTTAAATATACGTTTGCACTTCTTAACCCTCAAGCACTCAGAGGCATGGCTACATATTTGAATTGTGCTGTGACTTATTCACACTGAAATTTAGGAATATTATGATAGTTTCAACATACATGTGTACAAATTGGTTCATCGTATATCGTCTTTATTTTTGGTTGATTAAAAATATCAAATAGAATTTAAACCTCCTACGGAGTTCGGAGTAGAAGTTTTTGAAAAGGAATACTTAGTGATAAACGGAGCTAGCTCGAAACTTGAGTTCAGTCCTCGAGACCTTATTAAAGTCTTGCTTTATAAACAACAGCACAGACTCTAGTTACATTGCTTCAAACTTAAGATTAATTCATCTTAAATGATTATTCCAAAAATGCGCACTGTAAGGCACAAAAGATACTTTTCTCATATTTCTTCTTTATTTGTAACTTGGTTTTCTGTATAAAAGTTCTAGCTTATAATAAACAATACTACTAAATAATTGTACTCCTATAAACCAGAAATAAATACTGTAATAGTAATTATATTTGGTTTCAGCTTATATGAAGTTTCCAAATTGAAATGGTGAAAATTAGCAAAATTTACCTCACTCATATTGCCCTTAAAAGCGCTTGTACATAATATATTACATATTTTTTATATTTTATATTTAAATAAAAATTAGGAATTGTGTCAAAATTATCGTACTAATTAAGAAGATGCAGCACGAAACAAGCACAGTTCTTTTAATGTGTTATAAATTAATACGACCGAGCTTTAACTTTAATATTACAAAAGCCGCGCTATGTTTTAACACGCAGGGAGCCACAATCAGAGAACAGAATTTATGACCATTTGTATATTTATCCTGCGGATATCGAATTCAAACCACCAGGACTGGGTACGGATGTATAAATTGCAGGCAGCCAGCCATAGATAACCCTCTCGCCTACATAAATTCTCTATAAGTAATCTTTGTTATTAGAACCTAGTAAGTTATGCTCGGTAGGCTTTCGATTTATTTTGAACAACCCTTTCTTATTGACCTTATCCAAACATAGTTTGTGTTTGTCTTAGCGTACTTACTTTAACTTTGGTGAGTACAGTGGATAAATGATCGATGTATATGGAAATTTTTAATAATTAAAAATTTTAAAGAATGGATTTCCATCAGTCAAAACACCCTGTGATGATTGTATTGCGAGTTCGTTGATTTTTCCCAAACTATTTTGAATTACCTCTATCATTATCTATTATTTCCCGAAACAAGAGTCCTTAATAAATGACCAAAAATTGTCAGAATTTCAGAGAAAAACAAGAAGTAATTCATAATTTTATTCAGCACTTTTGTTTCAAATTTAATGGTTAGTCGGGAATAGGGTAAGAAATTTTTGACTAGGCTGTAATCAAAAATATAAGAATTACATTGTAGTATAAATGCAAACTTGCTATTGTTTAAACTAGCGAAAGGAGATGGAAAAAAATGAAACGAAAGCAATACATTCTTACGATATCATAAAACCTTTACAAAACAATTCAATATACATTTTTTCTACATTTAATAAAAATATTTTGTATCAACCTTTTCCCAACAAGAAATTATATTAATTTACCATTTCTAGTTTCTGTCATCACATTAATCTAATCCCTCGGTGAGAGCTCGAAAATTTCATTTAGAAAATGTGTCGTCGACCTTCTGTTAGCTAAGTCGTTCTTTTATCAAATTATTTCTATTTAATTTAATAAAAAGATCTGATTCGAGGTAATATTTGATATTGGAATAAAATTCAATCCAATTAACGGAAGGATTAAAATATTTATAAGCCTTTTCATTTTTAAACAGTTCAGATAAAATTTAACATTATTTTTAGTGATAACGTGGGTTATTTTAACTATATCTAGTTTGATGATCAATGATTTAACCGAAACGTTAATATATAAATCCTTTTTATATATTAAACTTTAAAAAAGACACTTAAACAATAACTAGCAATAACAATTATTTTTTTTGCCAAATAACAACAATAGTCAGTAAAATAACTACTTTTGTTTTTAATTAAAACACGAGACAATCATAAATAATAAGAAAAAGCGTTCTTTGTAAGAACAAAAAACAGTAATAAAAGTAATAGCATCCTACCACAAGACTCAGATGTCCAAATGTCTCGTGTCAGTTTGAATAAAATTTACCGGACCCCGAGATTTGGGCACAAAATATGGAATGATCCAACTTTTTCCCTAACGATATTACTTCTTTTCAATCGACGGGTCGGTATCGTAAATCCATATGTAAAAATGAGTATACGAATATAAAATATATCTTCTTTTATAACTATATAAACATTTATAAATTCCGGTGGATAATACTATCTCTGTTAATTAAAAAAAGTACATTTACATAAAAGTTTGGTTTTATTAAAATGAAAGATACCAATTTCGTTTTTATGTTGTGAAATACTTAACTACTAAATGACTGTCGCAGAAAAATAATAATGTTTGAAGCAGAATTAAGAAGCAACAGCAATTTTTATATGCTAACAATAAAAAAGATTGTTAGCAAATTAATAATAGCGTCTTACTAGGAAACACAAATAATGTAAACTTGTCGTTCCAGTTTAGTATGGCCGAGTGTATGTTACCCGCAGAAAGCGGACAAATTAATATCTATATTCTTTTTTTTTTAATTGATGAAATAAATGAGCAATGGTTATTTTAAAAATTGTGTTCCCATTAAGCATTATAATTTACATTTAAAAACGTATACGTGATAAACTATTATAAATACATAAATAAATAAATATATACTTTGATAAAAGTTAGTGGCGTAGAGATTTTACAAATGATATGAACTAACACTTTTTACTTATATAAAGAATTCTGCGGAGACATATTAGAAAAAATATTTTTTTATGGAAGGCATGGTTTATATAAATAAATATTTATATCTCTTAATAATACTAATTCGCTTCGCTTGTTGGATGTTCCCGATTCAACTCCTAAGCCTCTTTACTGGCTCTTCTCGTATTCAAGGCTCGCGGAGTTGTTTGCTCCGCTATTATTCGATGTTTGCTCTTACTTTGTCGGGATACATGTATACAAAAGGTTTTTGCAGGATTTTTGTGTGAATGTTCCAGGTTTTCGAGTATACTTCTTAAATGGCAGAAAGCTTTCTATGTAGATTTCTTATATTTTCAATGTTTACTAATTTGAAGTTCAAAAATAGAATATATTTAATAACATCAGAGACATTTAAAAATAAAAATGATTTTAAATATGTATACAAAGACAGTGTCCTGAACGAATTAATGTTTTTTTTTTATAATTACAAACAGAAACATTAAATTTTATTAACAATAATATTAAAGTAACAATTAATTAATTAAAGGAACATAAATTTTAGTGTTAATTGTAAGTAAAATTATAATAAGAACAATAGTTCTACGTATATTATTCCTTATATTATAGATATTATAATAAAAACATAAAATATCATTTGCTGACCTTAAACGTCCGATTAATTAACTTAGTTGCTATTTTATTTAATTTTTATTTGAAAATAACAGATTTGTATATTTTTGTCACAATAACACATACAACGTTATTTTATAACATGTCAGTGCACAAAATTGGCCACTAATTTAATTTTTCCCATACGCAATTTACGAACAGAGGAATTTTGTAAATACTGACATTAACATTCATTAAAGTAAGATTTTATATCCAAAAAATGTTACAGTATGAAGCGATGGTTCATAAATCAAAGACAAAGCAAAAAAAATTACCCATCCCCACCCATTACCACGAAAACTAGAAATTTCTATTTGAAATGCTAGTAGACAAACTACTTAAATATTTAAATTATTCCCTTCCTTTAAATAAATAAATATATTTTAGTCAATACCGGATTAATGCAAGACATCTACTGTGAAAGTCGTAAACTTAATTAAAGAGTCGTGTCGATGGATAAAGTACTGATATTTTTTAAGAGATGGCGCTAGGTTCATCTATATAAAAAAATAGGCATATATATTAGAGGTGTTTTTTTTATACAAATATTATACAAGTTATTGTTTTACACATTTTGCCAGATATAAAATAACTTTCAATGGAAAACTATTTTTAGATAATGATTATTATGTATGTATGATATCAATCAAATTTTACATGTAATTAAAAACATCAAATTGAAATCTTACATATATACATACGTGTTTGTATTTATTCAAATTTGTTTTATTTCGCTTAACCATCAGTAATTTTATTTCTTCAATTAATCTAGGATCTGCAAGGTGCTTTAACTCGAGTTAAAATTACAATTAAATTCACAATCAAATTAAGCATTTCAACTTTACCATCGATGCTTTAATGAGGTCTAAGATTTTTGTGAGTCATTTAAATAAATAGTCTTAGAAAGTACATATCACTAGGAAAAATAACATTGGTACTTGCCAGGTTTCAAAACCGCACCCTCATTTATGAGAAGCTAGCCTTCAACCTCAAGCCACAATGACATCACTGACATACAGTGAAGATGAACATCATGAGGAAACCTGGTCTTATAACTTTAAATTATAAGTTTGAAATCGTCAACCCGTCTTCAGCAAGCTTGGTGATTAATGTTCAAATCTTCTCAATGTGAGACGAGGCCTTTGCTCAGCAGTGGGCATCGATAGGCTGATGATGCCGATGGTTTAAGTAAAACTAATTGTATTCGGAATTATTACCCCAATTTTATTACTTTAAAAACAACATAATCCCGACATTTCGGTTACTTCTCAGCAACCGTGATCATAGGCAAACGAGATGTGAATGTCTGTCAGTCGGTCCTGTTATTTATCATGTACGTCCATGGTTTTCTTAATTTTCTGGCGTACCGCTCTGGATGCCGACAGAATGCGCTAACGGCGTCGCTAGAGTCCTGCGGTGTGGTCACAGACATGGGTTTTTATATTTTTGAGAAGAGGGTCCCAGGTTTTGGATAGATTCCAGCCATCTTCTCTATTGAAATTGGGATGTTTTTTAATTTCAACAGCCTCGTGGATTAACCTCGGTATGTACCTATCTTCACGGGCGAGGATTTGTACCGAAACGTAGGGATTATGTAGTTTTTAAAGTAACAAAATTCACGTATTAATATGAAAAATATTAGTTTTATCGATGCCATATTTAAAAAAATACTTTTCAAATAATAAAAAAAACTGGCAAGAAACTTGAATTATATATATCGGTTTAATTACAAATTCCTTGTTGTATAAAACTAATAGATTTCGGATTTACTACGCAATTTTTAATTACTTTAAAATTCCTTGTTTTTAAAGAGATAGAGACGCCAGCCTTGCTGACGTCACTAATGTCACTTATTTCATGAACATCCTATTATATTGTAAACTGAAACTACAATTCTTCTAAATGTTCTTATATTTCTCAAAAATTTTTCATAATCATATTCTTCAATGGTCCACACTAACTGAACTCTATTGTCGTTCGTTCAGACGACTTAATTATACCAGAATTCAAACTATTCTCCTTTTAAACAGTCTTTGATTTCATTTTATTTTTAACAATAGTAATGACGACCACTAAGTTATAATAATTGATGAAAGCCTCCTTATTTTCGTGATGCATCCGTCATTAATGCTGATAGTGCCGATATACACATGATATACACTAGAACTCCGCTGCGTGACAACTGTTGATATGACTTCGGAACGGCAAAAGTTATATATAAGGAAGCTCGTTTTTAGAGAAAAAATTTGTCCCTAAGTCGTATTGACATTTTCTGAACTGGTGGTTATATAACGTTCAAATGAAATATATGTACTGGTGAAGATTATGGACCTTAAAAAATATTAAAACTGTTAATAATGTTGGTAACATTAAAGATGTCAAAAAAATACGATATTTCATATTAAATTTGAAAAAACTCTAAAATCCGTTACTTCTTTGTTGTCTTATAAATATGCTTGTTAAATTTAGAACAAAACGGAATTTTATAACAAATTTCGATTAGGGGCAAAAACAAAATGATTTTACAATAGTAAAAAATAAAGAAAATAATTTTAAAGAGCACTATAAATGAAACAGCAATTTAGAAGTATAAGTTATAATAAAAGTTCATATAAGTAAATTACAGCATTAATAGATATAATATAAACTAGCACAGTGTTCGAAATATATAATAAATCGTGAGCATATTTTATTTAAAGATACAAATGACTTATTTTGTTATTTCTTGCATTATTCAAAGTTCGAGTGAGACATCAATTCTTCCCCTAATTGTAGTGTCACCCGCACTTAATAATTGATGAAATATTTCAAGTATGAATTATGTCTAAATACCAATTACGTATCTACATATTTTCCGCTTGTGCGTCTGCTTTTCATTGGTCTAAGCTCTCACAGTGCACAATTAAGCCTTATATAATTTATGTGTAAATTTCCCCGACTTTACACATGGAAACATTAAGTGAAATTAAACAAAGAATTCTTAAAATCGATTCACAACTCTCTCATAGACATTTCAGTTATTTCTGCTCTAATCAAATTAAAGTTACACGAAACTCTTAATTTACCGAAAGCGACGTATAAGCCTTCCACCTCGAAATGTCTAACCACAATCGAATCTCAGAACACTCCCATCGAAGGAGATGGTCCCCAATGAAAAAATTATCTTAATTATTTTGCTTACTCCTTATAACTAAGACTTATTAGAACATCTAAGGCAAGGTATGACAGAACTAGCATCTTTATGAGAAATTTCAAAAAAATAGAAACAAGTTGCTTTATCTTAAATTTAATAATAGACTTTAAACTTTCTTACTACAAAAATGCTAAGAAGCAAAATTTTATTGCCAAAAAAGCTAAATCTTCACACGATAACTATTCTTCTAATAAACCTAACAATAATGAATATAAGTAGTGCACTACACTTAATATTATATTGTGTCTAATTGAATAAATCTGTAACATATTATTATGATAACTTTTATATTCTTAAAATTATATTATGATTTTTTTATTAAAAATTTTATCAATGACAGAAAAACTCCACGCATATTATTTAGAGGCACTTTTCAAGTGGCTGGTTATGAAACACATATCAGTGCACGAATTTATTGCTATATAGCACAAAATCTTAACCATAATTAGCTAAATATAATGTCGAAGTTTATCACAAATATTGTAAGCAATTGGACTATTTGTCATATAATAATAATAAAGTCCATTCTTTACTCATAGACATTATGATTCATTTTTGTAAATATTCGTCTGTGTTTTTATATATTTTTGACGTATTGTTATATTTTTTGGTACATTAAGCATCTGGTGCACGAATCTCGACGGTGACGGATGCAGGTCCAGCTGTTGGGGACCTTAAGATCGCTGATCTCAAGGATGTGGCCGAGTGTCCACTACTCGCTCTAGATCCACGACGGGAACCTTAAATACGGTATAATTGACAATCGTAAGGAAAATCAGCAAATCTCAACCGACTTCAGAATAAAAGAAACTGACTCTACTTTCTCTTGAATTAATGAAATTGAAGACTAGGTCCGTTTTTAAAATATATTGAAATATGTTTTTGCAGGTAGATATGTAATAAACGCAGTAAACAATAAGATAATTAACTGCAATAAATGTAACACGTGTACCTCTTATTTCAAAGTCGGTTGAAAATACTATCTTATTTTATTATAACAAGCCCATTTGATAATATAACAAGATATATTTTATATCCATGCTGTTTAAGAATAATTTTTAAATAAACGTTTTTTCGATATTTTTCTATTTAACAATTAATTTCAATCCTACTTGCTTATAAGCATCAGCTATTTACTTTCTAAATCATGAAATGGTAAAGGAAATTATTCCATAAAATATCCCGCAAATTCTGATATTTCAAATAAAAAGTAATCTATTCAAGAGAATTATTATGTAAAATTAAATTGAACCATGCTTATTATAACGTCGCCTACTTTTTAAGTGCTAGGAATGTTAATTAAAAAATAATCAACTGTTCAAAAATGAACAGGCCGTAATAAGCAGTTTTAATTTTAAAACAATTGATTAATTATCAATAAACTCCCATATACTGTTATAGGATAATTATTCAGTTTAATTTTGCCGATTGGTTTTATAAATCGTCAATTGTAATGAAATATATAATAAAGAAATTTCAACTTATAAAGCAAGATAATAATTATCATGCATATTGCAAACAACTAAGCACCGCAAAACGAGGCAGAAATAAATATATATTCCAAGTAACCTGAGGTCTTTCGGTGTAGCTGATGGCTTTGGTGATGTCGTGCTGCTGGTAGATGAAAGTATGTATGAGATTTGTGAGATTATCATAGAAGCGAACATTGAGATTTGGTAGAGCAATAAAAAATATAATACAAAAAGAATTAAAGACACCACGAGGCATGTTATGCAAGATTTATTTAAAAAATGTTACGAAATATTACCTTCTCCAATAACAAAAACTTTTGTGACACACTTTGTAACTCTATACTTTTCTTGTGATAAGTAATTTTCATTTAAAAGAAAGCAATTTAATTATAATGCGACATGAAGCTCAACATAATATAGGAAATAATAACAACTGTTTAACACAAAGATACTACAAAGATAAAAAAGAAAAGAAACAAAACGAAGCTTTTTATACTAAAGTACCAGGAATTGGTGAATGTGGTCTAAGTTCCTGTTGGCTGGCTTGTCGGGATGGAGGACGCATGCTCACACGGGAGCCACGGCGATCCTGAAACATGAAACAAAGAAAAAGATAAAAAGACTATACGTAAATGTGAATACATAAGTGTCATAACCCTGAATATTGCGTATGCGTCTCCTCGTAAAATTGAATTGAAAAACCTCCAATTTTTATATACATTAAAATCACTTCGCGGTTTAAATATTTAATGTTTATGCTGTTTTGTTATGTATATTTTCTGAAATCAAATAAAAATATTAAAAAAAATTACTCCGAAACTGTACGTAAATAACTTAGCTATGTTGATATGTCTCGATAGAATATCACAGAACCAAAGAGTAAAAAAAAACTATACCTTCCACTCATTTTGATATACCAAATAAGTATTTTTTGAAAACATCTACATACATACACTTTTGTATTTTACCAAATCTGTTCAGATGTTCATATAGACGAACAAATTCGAAAACTGGGCAGTTCTGGGAATATTACAAACATACGAGTCGATATGATAACTTCGTTGTTTTAAAGACGGTTTAAAATAAAATATGTTATAACCTATCGTTATAGAAAATAATGACATAATAATGCATGCAACAGTTATATTGTATTAACTCAATAAATGCTTGCTTGGAATATTATTTATGAAAATGTTAACCTACCTGAGCATGAAGTAGTTTGGAGTCACGTAACAGAGAAACGTTCATGAGCCGCGGATTTGGTGTGTTGAATATAGTACGATTCTCCCGCCACCTAGCTCTGAAATAGGAGATAAAAAATTATGAACATGTGAGTTTCAAC
>DVQP01003602.1:0-10604 GCA_018231745.1 Danaus eresimus
ATATACATATATATATATGTATATATACAAATTCTATGAATATAAATCCGTTCGCATCCTCACTAAGATCACCACAACAGAGTGATGTATTAAGAATTTTATTTTTGTTTTGTACTTATCTCCCGAACACTTGACTGTTAAAGATTAATTATTTAAATTATACAAATATATATTTATAATAATCTATGAGTTTGTCAATCTTATTTCTATATTCGTATAAATCGCGTCAATTATTAGATTAATTAACAGGTTTAATTGTATTTATTTTTATTATTTATTGATTTATCGCACTAAAAACCTTTGTGTGTTTTGGTGAACTTCAACCCGACCTCTGATATAATTTCGCGTTTGTAGACTTGCGGTATAAAAGATGTCGTAACAAAGTCGTTTCTCACAGACGCACACTGCCGCGTCATTCGAGGCATCGATTTGAAAATAATAAGAAAAAAAAAACACATCTCAGGTCGTTCCTTGAGGATTTCATATTTTAAATAAGCATTTGAATGCAATATGTGCTAAGTCACGTTCGGTTTGGTGTGGCATACAAGCGTTGGCTGTGGCTTTGCTCGCACGATAACTGGCAATATTTAAATTATGTCCATATGCTCTATATAAGGAGCTTTCAGTTTGTATGTAGTATGACAAGAAACAATTGATGATTCAGACACACAGTCACATTATAATAGTTAGTTTATTAAAGAGTGTACGTAAAACATTCTGTGAGGAATTATCAATTGGTAGTAAAATGTATATTGTATGTAACGTAAATATAGGAATAAGATTTTGAATTATGAATTAAATAAATTAAATATAGATCTTTGTTAGAATATTGATATATGAAATACAAAGCATAAAATTTTGTACCTAAATAATTTTTTACTACTTACGTTAAATATCTGTTGTGATGAATTTAGCCATTTTGAGCGAGGCTGTATTAGTAAAGATATTATTATAAACGTTATTATATATGAATTATATGAAATACTACAAAAACTTAACAAAAACAAAAACAAAACAAAATACTAAAAGAATGTTAATAAATACAATAACGAATTAACTCCGTAACAGAATGACTAAAGAAAATTGTATTTTTATGGCACATAAGTGACATCTTGAGCTCAAAGATACTTCAGGCGATCCGTTTAACAAAAAACAGCGAAATGAAATGATATCTATAATATAATCCAACCGTTCCCGCAAAGTGCGTCGTAAATAGATCGTTCTTTAGCTTCTTCAACTTCCTCCATTTTAAAGCGATGTTTTTTAAATCATTATTTCATTAATTCATTATTCCTATGACGATATTTTTTATTTCTGCCGCATTCTTCCAGCGACGTATATTTATATATAACAGTTATCACACATTATTTCTCATGTAACATAATAAGGAATTTTTTGTTTAATTTTACGGCAAATAATTTAACATATTGATCTTATAACATGTATCGTCAAACTTACGCCATCTAGTGAACAAAATATAGAATTCAGGTTTGATCACCGCTAGATGACGCACTTGTGCGGCCTGACAATTGTGATGTCTAAATAATATTAAAAGTTTCTTGTTTCTGTAACATAAAATAAGTTTTTTACAATTACGAAAATGTATAAAACCAAAAAAAGATTTGTTCAACTTGAAGTCGATGTACGCGAAGGTGTAAACAAAAATTTCAATTTAATTCATAATTTTCTTATTAGTAACACAAAAAAGATATCGCGGGAAAACAAATAAAATAGTTTAATTTTTTTTAATAATACATATTTATTTATAAATTATGCGGTCACATGATATAAATTATTTACAATTAAATATTACCGTTAAATATAAAAAGAAAATTAGACTCCATATGGGACTAGCGACCTTTTCCAAGGTAATCTGTGGTGGCAGACAGAATATCTGGGAGATGGTCACCGAAACCAAGCAGAGTCTAAGCTAACATTCATTAACATCAAGCTTTAATCCAGAAGCTGCAATAAATATGTTAGGTGAATATATATAGATAACAAATCATTAAATACGATAACATTAACTTGAAAGAGTGACTAGAGAACGCAGGATTCCCTCCGAGCGACTCCTCATATGCATTTGATAGGGTAACACTTAACATTTACTTAATAAATTAATAAATAATAATTTGATATAAAAAAAAACCTGTTTACACTAAACTCCGAATCGTATAAAAATCGTTTCCAGTTATTTAAATTAAATTCGCATCGGTGATTAATGTAAGACATATAACATAATAAAATCGTTTGGGGTCCCTCAAGGTTAGTACTTGGGTCCCATGTTTGTCAGTCCATGTTTGAGATTTCGTTTTAGTTTTCGACTACGTTAAGATAGAAAGCGGCCAGGAAGTCTCCCTTGGAGGCGACGGCGCGGGCTTGGTATTGTCCGCTATCATCAGCGTTGCACTTCACAATCTCCAGACGATAGCGGGATGTGCCTTCCATAGTGAATCTATATCTATTCGAGGATTCATCTATCGGCTTTCCGTCCTTCAGCCAGTTGAGTTGGAGTGGTGGCTGTTAAGGAAATTGAACGTTTAAATAATGTTGGTTATAATGAAAACAATGATTGAGAGAATGTCGTTTTATGACTACCTTGTCCAGCTCAGCGCTGAAGACAGCTGGTTCGTCTAACGCGACGGTAGCAGATGCTGGGAAGGCTGTGTAGTTGAGTGGAGGTGTCTCTCCCGCGCGAACCACCAGCGTGCAACACGAGAATGACTCTCCCATGTCGTTGAAGGCCTCGCAGGTGTAAACTCCTGCAAAATAATATAAGCCATAAATTGTTATATAGAGAAATGATAATTATATCTCTTGATATATATTTCTTATTTAAAAATTATATGAAAATGTTAAACTTCACGCACCGGCATCTTCGGGGAATATTTCAGCGATTTGCAATTTGTGGATGTTCGCTTCGCTCGAGTATTGGAAGTCTTTCGATGGTTTGATTTCTTTGTTGTTATGAAGCCAAACTACATCGAAGCGCTCTGCGCCTGCGATTCTAGGAAGAAAAAGAGAGTTTAAGTAATACAAAAATTACTTTGTAACATTTATTGATAACAATAACTCTTAGTGAGTGACTTACCTGCAAGAAAGCGTTACCGGTTGTCCGTCATCAACGATCTGTGAGATCGCGTGGTCTACTATCCTGGGCGGTGAATCTTTAATAGCGGCTACATCAGCTGAGCCTAAAATTGTTTAAAATATCCCATAAGTTTTGTATGGTTAACCAGATTTTTATATGCGAATTAAAGTATCAATTCCATTTAAAATTAGCTTACCTTTAACAGACACTTGGCATTTAGTTTCGGCTTCTCCTTGACTATTGGTGGCTTTCAGTGAGTAAACACCTTCATCCTCGGGGAACACTTCGTTAATGGCAAGCGAGGCCACGCCGTTCTTATACTTCAGATCAACCACCTAAGTGATGTCATTAAAAACAAATTGTATAAAAATTATGTAAACAGCAACCTAATATTGGTGTAATTAGACCATATTTTATCGGAAATAGTGAAGCATTGCCTAAAAACTAATTCAATAATTGCAATGGGGTTATAAAAGAAAATAGTTTAAAGATTTTGAGTTCTCAAATATATAGATATAACAACATATTTTGTGCTATTGCTTGATAAAAGAAAACATATGAGAAGGCAAGCAAAGGGCTTATTGAAATGATACATTTGCATTTATCACGGTGAGTTATTAAATGTTAATGAATATATCTTGTTACCTCGGACGAGACGAGTGGACGTCCATCTTTGAACCAGGCCACAGATGGCGGGGGATCCCCGCGAACTGCACACGACAACAGCAGTGGCGCCCCGTCACGAGCACTGCACGACTCCGGCAATGAACGTGCAAAGTGGGGAGATGACATTGACGCATCCGACGCCGGTACTGAAGAAATATAAAAATGTAATAACTACAATCCCTTAAGAATTAATAACGTAACACTACGAGCCGTACATATACATAATCAAAACATCGATTTGTAAAATATATTGCATTTTCATTCGTGATTCTTCCATCGCTTATCCTATTGTGCGTCTGCTAACATATAAAAGACTAATTACGTACATATTAATTCCTTAGTAGCGCTCCTAGACCTGGAGCCAGTGTCGGATTCTAATCTTGCGCCATACTTTTTATTTTTGCCAGCCTCCATTGAAGTCTGTGGTGAATACTTCGGTCTAAGTCCTGACTTGCTTGGTGGATCGATAGTCACCTGGAACAAGTGGTTTTAGTGACAAATATATGTACATTTATATGAATGGCCTTACAAAAAAACGCAGAAGCCAATTGCATTTTAAATTACATTCGAGGATTCCCCATTATGGATATACTTCGTTATTTAATTTACCGTATCACATTACTAAAACAGATTGTATAAATAAAAATTTTATTCTATATGATGAAGGTTTAAACCACATTTCCATAACCAGATATTGCTTGAAATAAGTAATCTTCTCACAGATTTTTATACCATAGAGATTTGAACTCTAAAGTCAAGGTACAAAGACTGTCATTACAATATCCGAATAAACTAAGGAGATAAGCGTTAGTGTTAATAAATTTTTGTATTTTAATTACATGAAATCTAGAGTAAGTCGCTGTAAAAAAATGGTTCAAAGAAAAATGTAATAAATTGTCCTATCAAGATCATTAGGCTTCAAGTACATGTAAGCATAAATATTTAATTGGAATGCAAGCGGTATTCCTTTTTCCAGTTCACCAGTCCATACCTTGGTCTTTGTAATTATTGGTGGTGGTGCTGGTTTGAGCGGCTTCTCAATATAACGTCTCTCTCCGGAGTAGAGAAGATTGTGGGCCAGCGCTGCTTGCTCTTCTGTTTGGACCTCACCTATCGGCAATTAATGCCATTATTTAGTTGCAATATTTGTTTGACGTTTAAACGATAACCTTATTTTTTTTTCTTTAATAAGTTAGTCCGTGGTAACATAAGATAAATTTTATTAGATTAAGATCCGTATTTTTGTGGAATGGAAATTATTTAAGTAAATCGATCTTTATACCCTCGACAATAACGACGCAGCTGGTTTCGTCTGTTCCGTGTATGTTGGTCGCCACACACGAGTACTGGCCGCTGTCTGAGGGACGACAATCAACGATCTCCATTGTCACGACACCGTCCGACTGTGACATGGAGTAGTCGTACTTGGACAGCTCGCGCTTGTCCTTAAACCTAAGATAGATACAAAAAACGTAGGGTTCATGAACAGTCACATGGTTTTCGTTTCTGGGATAAACAGAATTTATACTACGATACTAAAATTATTGCAAATAGTAATTTTTCACTTTCATACTTCCTTTTCTGAAACTTTCCTCCGTCACGATCACCGTCAAACACATTAAAGGAAGCAAAACAAGCAAATTTAGAGAACTTAAGTTTCTATACCATTTGACGGTAGGTGTTGGTTTTCCGCTCAGACAGCAAAGCAGCTTGCAAGTGTCTCTGGCCTGCATAACACGCGGTCGCAGTTGGAAGGTGAATGAAGGAGCTGTCTCGCTGTGCTCCTGCCAGAAGGTATATGGCAGGGCTTCGCGACGGCGAGGAGCCTCCGCTGGAGGTTGGCGCTGTACTTTGGGAACCGCTGGAGACGAAAAGTAACATTGAATATAGAAAGAAACTGAACTCATGCAACAAGAAAAATAATCGAGAGATTTGAAGGTAAGGATCATTGAGATAGCATTTGGTTATAATTAAAGAATATTGTAGGTAATCCAATAAAAAGCAAATGACAAAATATGAGAAGAATTATAGAATGTAACAAAGTATAAATTTTAATAAAACAGTATTAATTTGATCCTCATTTGACATTTTGCATATTAACAGTATTGTCATTGCCAATTCGTATATCACTTCATAGCTAATTAAACTCAAGACATTTAGATAGAGCCAATGAACCTAGCTTTAAGAATAGATTATTTTATCTGTGACCTATATAGCGTCTTTGTATTTATAATTATCTGTTACGATGGAATGTTGTTGGTCATTACAAAGTAAAAAAAAAGCATCTTAATTCCTATAAACGTTGTTTTAATAGCTATTATATTATAATAGTAAAATAACCACGTACTATTTTTATTGCAATAAGGCAAATTTAATAGTACATATGCAGAATAAAATGAATAATGAAATTCGAGACAATTTATGTACAAAACAGTTGCTAACGTCTATCAGCGGGTTTCATCGAAAGTAAAATAAGATGAGTTACATAAATACGTTTGTTGCCAATTAATATTTCAGTAAAACATAAATACATGGCTGATGTATCATGAGCCAGACTGTATATGAGATTTCATACGACATTGTGCAGTCTTTTGAACTGGCATATTTATTAATTGGCATTTTGGCTTGTAGGTCTATAATTAATTTTGGGTTTGGCTCAATTTCGAAGGTTTAAATGCGTTTGGGTGATCATAATAGTAACGAGGTTAGTTTCGAGTGCTTACAACGTGCAGTATATCTTTCTCTTTGTTGGATTAACCATATTGAAAGAGTGGTCATTAATCTTTAAAGAAATAAACAGTATCCTGGATATTCTAAGGCTTCTCTCTTGATTTTACTATAAAGATGAAAAATCCTTCTTGAACAGTAATTTTTAACTTTTGTCATTTTAATAGTGCAAATACATTATTATAAATGGATATTTATTCTTATTACAATAAGGTTTTATTGGTGATATTTCTTACTTTACGTTTAAATTTGACGTAATTTTTATTTAATATTTACCTTCTTATTGGTCCTACATATATATATATCTTATTGGTATTAGATTAAAAGTAATCGTGACATAGTTTTGATTATAAAAAAAAAATACTTTTTATTATGATTTAACCGCTGAAATCGTGCAATTATGCAGGACTTATCTCACTCGCGACCTTGTATTCTCATTTCTGTACTCACGCTGTACATTCAGGAAGACGACCTCCTCCCTGGAGCCGTAATGGTTCTCAGCTCTGATCACGTACTCCCCTCGATCTTCCAACTTGGCGCGATTGATAATAAAGTAGTAATCGTCACCGGCGTACCTGGTTAATAAATGTTTAGCGTGAGGAAACATATTTTTGTACGCAATTAGAGGATAATGGACAAATAATTAACTTTTAAAAATTTTCCTACAATTAAATCTGTAAACCTAAATTACAAAAAGAATATCCTACTAACAATAAATTTAATTTGTAAAACAAAATAAAAAAAAATGTTCATTATATGTAGTCATATATGTATATTACAATTTAAAGAAACTGAGATGAAAGTACCCGACCACACAAGTTCATCAACAAATACTAACCTCTTCATATATTTAACGGACTGCCTGAGTTCGCGGTTGTTCTTGGACCATGTGACAGTTGGTGCGGCCAGAGCTATGATACGACAGTAGAGCTTCACCGATTGACCCTCGTAGCAGAAGGCGGATTGAGGACGGATTACGAAGCGAGGAGCAGCTTGACGGCGGTCTGGAGGCGAAATGAACTCATAAATATTTGAATTTGTTTAAGATTACAAAAGTATAATCAATGTATTTTCTGATACATTAACTTTAGGATATAATTCTGACGTCTTCAATTCAGAACACCATATTTAAGTTGCAATGATTGAAGATTATGTAGCTTAATTTATATTGGAATGCATATGTTATATACATTATATGTAAAGGACAAATAGTGTTTAGATTTGACTAAGTATTAATAAACATTTTTGAAAATAATGAAAAAAAAATCTGTATGGTAAAAATAAAACTGATATATTTCGGATTTACTACTCGATTTTTTTATTAATTTAAAACTACGTTTCGGTTCGGTCTCGGTTCCGAAATCCGAAATATATTAATTTTATTTAAATAACTCGCGAAAATTTTAAATCTCATTAGATCTTAATGGTTCTAACCACTGGTCTGTGGCGACGTCTATCATTATTAGGGGAAACAATTTAATTGTTACATGAACAAAAGTCTTACCGAATTGTCCGTCGTATATCTTCCATTTTTCTATAAGCAGTTTGCGTAGAGAGCTGTACTCGCTTAGACGACCGATTGGCAGAACGAATGAGGACCAGTTCTTAAGTGAATAAGCATAGAATAGACGTTAGGATGACGAACTCGAAAAAATACTAGGCTACTGAATTTTATTGGTTTTGGCTTATATTTTAATAAGCTCAAGTTATATGAAGCTTGGTTTATATAAAATAAGCAGACGGATCATACACTAAATGGCTACTTTACTAAATCTCTTCATACTACAAAAAATCTAAATCATTTGTATAGGTGGAAGTACTATAAAATACAAAGTGATTGTTTGCCCATACCTCGTATTTCTCACGTAATCTATCTCTCATTCTCTCGTATCTTCGGGCTTGTATCGTGGCAGTGCGTGAAGCTGCAGCATCACCCGCTAGCCAGCGGTGCGCCAAACATTCGTGGGCAGTCATACGTTTCCTTAAAGTAAGTTATTTTCGTGATTAACTTTTTTGCAAACATATATTAGATAAGTGTTACCTAAAGATAGGAAGGTTGATAATGAAAGATATTTGTTTTTCACAATTTACATATTATACAAATGTGGTATAAAATTTTCCGTAACGCCATTTAAAGAGAATGGAGTGAAAGACGGAACTTATTTCACACAAACATATTTTTTATTTTGAAACACGATAGGTACAAAAAGTATATCGAAACTTATCAGTCCTAAATGATGAATATATTTTAATGTAGCATTTAAAATCTTTATTAAGATTACTCACTCCTTGTTCTTAACGAGCAATCTTCGTATGAAGTCCTTGGCATCATCGGACACGTGCTGGAAGGCTTCCTCGTCGAACTCCCAGTCACAGGCCTTGACATTCTTCAGGGTCTCGATGTCGTTGTTACCCGCGAACGGCGAAAGCCCGGACAGACTGACGAAAACAATTCAATAGCGAATATATTGGAATATTAAAGATATATTAGTTTTAATGCAAACAAACAAAAATATCATCGTTTCTTTATTATCTTTAAAATTTCTATTAATCCCTTTAATGTTAAATTTTATCATCTAACTTCTTGATAGTAGTACTGTATTCCCGAACGACATACTTTCGACGCAAAATCCTAAAAAAATACCAATCTTATCTTATCTAACTTACAGCACGTATGACAGTACTCCGACGGCCCACATATCCGTATAGAAGCCCACGGGTTCCCTTTCAACGATCTCTGGAGCCGCAAATTCAGCAGTGCCAGTAGAAATCTTCACCACTTCGTTGGGATCCAACTTGGTGGCCAAGCCAAAGTCGATTATCTGGAAGAATATCACTGATTTAGCATCTATTTCTTCAAATTTCCTTTTTTAACATACCAGGTTCGTTGCTTTTGAGTGGGAGATTTTTCGTACGTGTATATTTTTTTGAAAATTTCACTCTACTCTAATATAAAGAAGTGATAAGAAGTTTTGTTCCAAAATATACACATACAAATAACAAAAAAACAATGCAAATGTGTATCATCATCAATAATTCAAGAATCTCAAGGGACGGGACCAAACTGTGATAAACCATTTTTTAATAGCCTTACCTTAACATCGGTACCGGTTCGTGTAGTACACATAACGTTCTCTGGTTTGAGATCCAGGTGGAGTATGTTCTGTTCATGCATGTGTCTTACTCCTTCACAGACTTGTCTCATGTAGTGGGCTGCTTCAGCCTCGCTCATGCTGTAGCCTGGTTCCGTAATACGCTCAAACAGCTCTCCGCCAGACAAGCTAGTGGTAAAGAAGGTATGCATTTATCGTTTTGTTCATTTTGTATCACAGGCCTATAAAGTAACTCAAGTCTTATAGTTAATATGGCATGATATAATTTAAGATACTGAACAAAATCTGATCCATCAAATTCCTTTTTTTAATTTGTAAGAGTTTTGCATTGACACTATACGCTTACATTCGAATTTTTGTCTTAAAGTTCATATTTTTTTTGTAAAAAGTTTTAAAAACAAATTAAAAATCCATAGACTCACAATTCGAATATCAGAACCATTTCATCGTCATCTTCAAATGCGTCATGAAGGTTGATGAGTTTCCTGTGGTGCAGTTGGTTCATGATATCAATTTCCTTCTTGATGAGTTCCTTTTCCATTGCGCCTGATACAGGTATGAATTTGGCAGCAAAGATGTTACCGGTTGCCCTTTCTCTGCAGCGATGTACGACACCAAACGCGCCTGTGCCTACAACAGTATTTGTACCTTATGTGAATTGTGGTTTTTGGGACATGGTGAAACTCTTAGTTATTGTAGCTTTTAAATTTTACTTATTCTATTGCAAATAAATAATCACTCTTATTTATTATATTACGAAAATGATTCTTGTAAAAGCTAAATGTTTAGGTTACATATAACTTACTTATACATAATGCGCTGATAATAATAGATTTTTAATATCGAGTAAATATATAAAATCTCATTATAAAGCGCAAACCGTGCATAAAAAACTAATTATATAAATATGTATATATGGGTATATCTTTTTAAGTCCGGTTGTGTGAATATATAAAAAAATATTTGTTTATTATGTGCAGATGATTGTTATAACTATCCCAGAATAA
>DVQP01003603.1:0-10604 GCA_018231745.1 Danaus eresimus
ATATATAAGACATTTTAAATATATCGACTCATAACGATATCTCTGGACCCTCAGGTGTAGCGACTTGAAATTTGATAAGAATTTTCCTTTCGACGAGTAGAAGGCAGTTAAGAACGGATTCTATCAAATTCCACCCACAAGGGGGGTAGTGGGGGCGTTAACAATGGAAAATTTCCATTTTTAAACTATAGCTTCTATCGACTTCAAATTTGGTAGGAATGTCCTATATGTTATGTAGAAATGATCTAAGAGCGGATTTTATGACAATCTACTCCCAATATGGATTGCGGGGGTGGACGTACATACACTAGTAGCCTATATATGTTATACCCAAGCAAAGCCGGGACGGGTCGCTAGTATTATTTATAATTTCTTTATATAAGTCTTTATGTGATAATAAGAAAACAATGTATATTGTAACCTAGTCTGATTAATTATTTTTAATATAGTTTTGTAACAACTGAATTCAACAATAGTTAATTAAGATAATTTTATATATTGCCATAGTTGAATTACTATTAATTGTATGATTTTTTTTAATATTATATAAAAAAAATAGTGTAATGGAAATGCAACGCATTGTTTTCAAACATTTATTATGAAAGGCAATAAAATGAAGGACATATTACAATATTTGCTCAATAAAATGTTTGCTGTTATTAAACTTGATGGAAGCTAATTAATGATTGTTTTCATTGACTACACTATAAAATATATGAAATACTAACAAAACTGGTGTTGTTAGGTCTCATACACGCTGGATACTGCACTTTAAATAGAATTAATATGATAGAAATGACATGTGTAGGAAACAAAGACAAAATCTTCCTGTGCCAGTACACAGTAATCACTATACAATGAGGGTTGGTCTGTAAAAATGTTTAATTTATCCAAATAATTGTATAATACTGCAAGTCATATAAAACAAATTCATATCCAGTACTTTTTATCTTCTTCTATGGAATTTATTTAATTTAAACTAACGCTTTCGGTGGTGTAAAATAAAGCATAGATACATTTAATATTAGGATAATAAAAGAAAAACGCTACCAGTTCAAGAAAAATGTCAATGTAATTTTAATACCGATAACTTTTTCTAAGTTATTATTGTTCAGAAAGTTAAAAGCATTCATATATAATTTTAAAAAAATTTAATGAGTTGTCATAATACAAAAACCCACACGGGAAAAATTTACTGTGTTGCCGTAATAAAAAAATGAAACTCACCGCGTCCATTATAAGTCCGACGTCTGCCGGAAGGGGGCATTGTACACAAACTCGTGTTGGGGGGTTTGGAAACGAAAAAGTCTTAACGTAGACTTCGTTCAATTCGTTGTATTCCTCCATAGACCTCATGTAAATGTTCACAGAACATATGTGTTGCAGTTCAAGATTCACTGATGTTAGTAAACCTGAAATATAAAAATATATATAAGATTCAATACTACACAGTGTACTTTTAAATAATTGTCTTGTTTATGTGGTTTTTTGACGAGGACCAAATCGAATATTTTGTATATTATATATTTGGTTAATATTACTTTTAAAAACAAACATCTTTTAATTAAAAAGGGGTAATAAATTAAATGACATAACAAAACCTTACTACGATCATTTTGCTTCTGGGTTACAAAAATTCGTTCCAAAATACAATTACTTGCTTTTGGTATATCAAAGACAAAAAAAACTTAATCGTGTGCCAGAACGATTTTATACTTAACAGATTAAAAGAATGAATCCGAACATTATAGAATAGTCTGTTTTATATGTTATGAAACCTTTTTTATAATTATAAGATTTTTTTTTTATGATTAGAAAAAACTTTTTCATTTTAAAAATAATAAAATGTGAGATGGAGACTGTATAAATTGTCATTCATTCCATTAAAATGCATAAGTTAATATGTTCATATATTTGCAAATAAATAGCAATAAATTGTGTAAACCGACACGCAGACATTGCAGCGAGATATCACAATTGATTTGTTAGCAAATTAGTCACAGTGGCATCCTTGTTTACATAAGCGTTGTGACGTCATACATTATTTAATGAACTCGGAATTATCCCGTCAAAGATAAAAAATAATATTTTTTTATCTCTGATCGATCGTGATAACATGCCAGTAACTATCATAAAACTTTAAACAAGTTTACCTACTAATGAGTTTTTTCATAGCGTCCTCCGTTGCTAAAGTCGTGTCTACACCGTCTCCGACAACACCACCGATAAAGTACCAGCCTTGTTTACCGCCGTATATAGACCTGTGGTCTCTTACTGGGTGCATCTCACTGGCGTCGTGTACTTCGTCGTAGTAGTAACCATCTTCTAAACTATCAGTGTAGTTTTGACTGTCGGTAGTATCCAAATCGACTTCGTTGTCACCAGCGTACGTTAGTAGGGGATTCTGGTCGTTCTGTTTGATCTTCTCCTCCTGCTCTAACATCTCTATAGATTCTATTTCCGTCTCGCTCAGTTCAACATCACTTATATCACTAAATACCGTATCGCTCAAATCTTTTACAAAATCTAATGAGTTTTTAACAATTGGAGGTAGTTTGATTTTCTCGTCGTAGTTCTCCTTAGTTTCTAGATGCAATTTTAAATTTAAATAACCGACAGAGGCCACAGGGTCCTCGCTATGTATCACCATTTGCTTTTCATCTCTGATGACAAAAGAAATATATGATGTTATTGATAGATATTTCAATTCTAATAATCATTTTAAAGGTATACAATTCAATTGCTATAGCTTGTTACTTTAATATAAATTTAAAAACATAAAAATTTTGAGTTGAATTTACTTAAATGATAAACTAAAAATACATATAAGTAATTGCTATCACGATATGGCTATGGTGTCAGTTTTGGTGCTTTTCATCTTAAAATTATCTTACTAAAAGTATATTATAAAACAAATGTTTTATTTGTAAACGGCCTTAACAATAATTACTCTTTCCTTTTAACGATATTATGATTATATTATGATATAATAATTATCCTGAGTCATAACTAAATCAAACTCCAGAATAGGTATTTCACTGTGCATGTGAAAACAAGTTAATTTGTTTTCTAATTTATCATTCTAATTAATCAAGCATCTGTAATGATATATATGTTATAACAGTTACAATGTAATTCAAATTTCATTTGTTACAAAGACATGGTCAAGACCGAGTCTTAAATTAATGTCACTTACATAACTAGTTTCTTCTTAAACAGAGGGCAGTCAAGTGTAAATGTTTCATATTCGCCGCCCTCCCCGCAAACGTTCAGACCGTACTTCTCCTTCATGACTAGCAGATGAGGCTGAATATCCTTGATGGTCATACCTAGATGTATTCTTGGATCCAGACCTAGGGCTGCCACCTACATTATTATATAAATTTAATTACACAATCATTATAGTTTCTTTGTAATTTAAATTTAAAGTGAAGTAAAGACAACTAGGCTTGAACAGATAATAATAATTATTTTTTTACTTTATAGACATGTTATGGGTCTATGGTTTGATGTTACACACAAACACTATGTTCAAATTCATCGTTCCTGATTATCAAACCAGGTTTCATATATTTATAATGTATATATATGCTCGAAACTAAGTCACAAGATCACAAAAATAATTATCCATGTCTTATATATAATTATATAACTATGATTAACATATAAACATTTGACATTATTTGAACTTAACAAATTTCTTATATGAGATATATTTACAAATTAAATAATATTTTAAAACAATTTTTTTCAGTTTATAGCATGAATCTGTTTGAATCATAAGAAGATTAATAATTCAGAAATAAGTTCCCAATGTTTAACAAAATATATCATGTTTTTTGTTTGTTACCTTAATAATGATAGCTTCCACTCCACAATTAATCATCTCTTGTAATAGTTCTTTCTGATTCCTTCTCCATAAATATGCGAGGGAGATCAAGCCGAGTCTTTGACATCTAAAATTAAATGTCAAAATGCAGCCTTTAGTTCATAAAATAATTAAACAGATTTAAGAACAGTAATCCTAACACTATCTTCTATTATAAAAATTACAGTTTCGTTTTTTTAAATATAATTTTGTTAAAATGGTCATGTATATAGAATTCTTATGTTATATAAAGGAGTATGATAAATGAACTTTTGTTATTTACAATTAATATATATTATACATTATTAATTAAATTTTATTTCATTATAATTTACTTTATGGCATGTCACTTTTATTTTTTTTTACAATAGCAATAATGGCGGAAAGATTAATTTTTCTTATTACTTCTATAATATAAATAAATATGAATAAAGTATTTTAAACATAAAACTGTATTTCTTTCTTTAATAAAATATACTTACACATTCTCAACTCTGATTCTTTGGTAATCTGACAATATGGCACCACAAGCAACTGCCTCTACATCTAGTTCATTCTGTAACATAACTAACTTTAATACTATTCATAATTCAGAATAGTAGTGTAGGAATTAATTTTACCTTAATTCTAGAAAGTAATCTAAACAAATCTTCAACTTCATCATTATCAGTTGGTTTATAGTATCGACCCTGATCTATAGCTACGCCTGATATAGCTTCTCTGTACAGTGGTAAGCCCATAGCCTCAGCATACAACTCTATACCTTGATGACCAACTGTCTGATACATATAGCTATCCAGTTCATCTACAATAAATGTTTACTTTAATACAATCACGAATATCATCAAATCAATAAATAATAGAAATATTATTTTTATTTCTATATAACAAGCAATTAATATAAACAAAACAATATAACAATAACAAAAAAGGAAAACAAAACATATACTATATTTATGTAATTGAAATCCGAGATATCTAAATCAGTGTATAAGACAATTGTAACCTTTATGGGTCGGTTGGAGGTTGGCCAGGGCCACGATCGTGTGCCCGGCGTCGACACACTGCATCATGTTGTAGCAGCTGTCCTTCCCACCACTAATCAAGGCGACCGTCCTCATTTTTGTATAAAACGCAGTTAAATAAATAAAAAAATATATTAATTACATAACAATCATAATAGCTATATTGTGCGAAAACAATAATTTCACAATGCGGTATTCTTCACAACAGCACCATTATTTATATATTGTATGATCTGTCTTCCACTTTGGCTTACTTCATTTGAAGCTTGCGAAGACACTAACAAGCAGCATAGTTTATATCAATATTAAGATAACATTATTTAATTAGAAGAAAATAAGAAAAATCTTCTACTCGGGTTTATCAGAATGACATTTTTGTCACTCATCATCATGAGCTTGTGTCAACGGTCATTGTCATGACGACATTTAAACATGTTCAAAAATATGTCAGGGTGAAAGTTTTTAAATTATTTTCAATGGTAACTAAGAATATAGAAAAAAATAAATGTATATCGTTTGAAAGTAGTCATGTCTAATAACATAAATTAAAAATTTCTTTTTAACAAACTAGTAGTCTTTTGCTTTTTAATTAATATAATTAAATGTTAACTTAAATTTCACCAAAAAAGTTTTAGAACATAAAATTACAATATAATACAACATTTGTTTTTAAATACACTTTTATTTTTTCTTTGTATTTCAAATTTTTTCTTTTCTTAAATTTGGTTAATATAATTCGATTAATAATTAAACAAACAAGTTTTTCAAACAACAGTTTTACCTTCTATTTTGTAAAATTCCTTAAAATACCATTTTCTACCTTATAGTTACTAGTTTTTAATTAGTAATATCTTTTTGAATTCTAATAATTAATCCAAGTACGTTATTTACTAGATTAATTAATTCCTTCTTTGTATACTTAACAAGCTAAAAAGGTGCCGCAGTATATCATATTATACATTGAAAATAGGAAGTGCGCCTTGTGCGATTATGAATAACTTAGAAAAAAATATGGAATATAATAAATACTTTTTTTTTGGAAATTATACAATATAAATTAATCAGCGCTTGCTTGAAACCTATAGAAAGCGCAAAAAAATAAGTTTCTTAAAGATTCATATAATTTGTTTGTCAAATCATCTTACTAAGCCTGTATATACAATGTTGCCGTCTACAAAATAAGAAAATACCTATTTTTATTGATATATAAGACGATTAATAAGTATATATTTAATAAATTTACCATTTCTAAAATAATACTGAAGTACATATCTTTTTTTAAAAGTTCAAACATAGTATTTACTTGGTTTAATGTATATATAAAATTTGTCAAAAGTGAATGCCTTAAGTACAGGCGCCATGAAATGAACTATTAAACCCAAAGGTAGGTTTGTCAATTATTGATGCGGTGGTTTGAATCACGTTTGAATTGAAGTGCGAAGCTTCGTATATAGTTTAAGTAATCATTTATTGACGGTGTTAAATACAATTCATCAATGAACTAGTTATTTGTGTAAAATTGAGTGAAACAAGTGTGATTAAGTGCAAAACGTATAATCATGGTCTTGGCTGAAAGAAATAATGATGTTCGAAACGGCAAGCGTTCGAGAGGACCAAGCCCGAATGGCCATGGTAGCCCTGATTCTAGCTCCGAGGACGAGAATGGTATGATATGGTTTTCAATCGATCCGTTTTTATTTTAAGAATACAGTGTTAAATATAACTTGTTCTTGACTACATCTTAATGTTTGGTGCCGTCTTATCGAGTGTATCTAAACATATTCAGAGTATAAAAATTTTCTTGTTAAATTGTGATTAACAACTAACTCGTCGATTTTACTGCCTCATATGTACAATTAACAAATCACACCATGCTTTATATTTATGCTTCCATTCATTTGCTTTCATGCTGCGTTCATCTCATCAAATCGTCATGTTACAACAAAACCAAGCAGTAGTGCCATTTGCAGCTGAAAAAATAAGGGTTGGTCGCGATTATCAGGCTGTGTGTCCAGAGTTGGAACCTCTGGAGCAAAGAAGACCTGATCAGATTTCAGATAGGGCTCTTTTAGTTTGGTCACCTACATGTGACATATCTGATACCAAATGTGAGTGTTTGGCACACATTATGCATTTAATAATTATAACTTTATTTTATATTTAAAATCTTTCTGTGGCTTAATGGTTTTAGTGGATGAGTATATAACAACAGCTAAAGAAAAATATGGATACAATGGTGAACAAGCTCTTGGAATGTTGTTCTGGCACAAACATGATCTCAATAGGGCTTCAATGGATCTTGCAAACTTTACACCTTTTCCTGATGAATGGACAGTGGAAGACAAGGTGTTATTTGAGCAGGCTTTCCAGTTTCATGGCAAGAGCTTTCATAGAATAAGGCAAATGGTACAACAATACTCTTAAAAAGTTACTAGATTTATTATTAGACAGTAATTAAAATATTCCTCTGATAGTTGCCAGATAAATCAATTGCATCATTAGTGAAGTATTACTACTCATGGAAAAAGACAAGAGCTCGTACATCATTGATGGATGTTGTAAGTGAGGGCCGCAATGCTGCAGGATCAGGAAGTGGCAAAAGGGATTCCGGCGCTGGCTCTGAACCTGGTGGTTCAGATAAAGATTCTGACAATGATGAAAAGGTATGTTTCATTTTTTCAATATTTCATTTGTTATGCTTTTGTACATTGACTCCTTTTTGTTATGTATGCTATCATTAAGTATCAAAATTCAAACATTTGCTAATTATAGTGTATCTGGATTGTCCAATGATCATTGCCCTTTATCCTGGGTTGCAAAATAGGAATGCAGAGTAGATTATAACATAGTATAGAAACATTGAAGCATTCAAACCAAGACATTGTTAAGTTATTTGTATATTGCTCTGGCGCATTAATGCTGGTTATATAGTGATGTGGTTGGTGTTTGGTATGACAGAAGTGGACATTACACCGTGGTGTAGTACGTGGTGGGAACGGTGGGATCTCGCGCGCCGGTCTAGAGGTAGGTCGGCTATATATATTGGTGTCCATCTTGATGTTATACAGCATTTTTTGTTTGTGGTACATCCTCGTCCTGAATACCCCGCAATGTTTGGTAGACCAGCAATTTTAATAAAGTCGAAAATATTTTGACCATTGGTGTGCATTCGTTTCTATATGTCGTAACTATTGTTGTCATTATCAGAACTTACAAACATTCTTGTTCATACACTTGCATTAAAAATGACACACATCAGATTCAGCCCTTAGATACTTGTATGTCTAAATAAAATTTATTTGAACTGCTTTCTAAAGTGGTGTAAAATATGAACTCATTTTAATTCTCTTTAAATTTATATTATGATATGTTTCTATGGAATAGATAACATGATTAGTCAATTGAACTTATTAATGTTGACTATGTTCAAACAGCTACTTTTTTAATTTTATTTTTTTCGCCTTCTTTAGTTTTGCTTCTTCGTAAAGTACAACTGCTCTGCATTTTTATTACAAAATACCATTGACTGCATTCACACTATATGAGGAATATATTTCTTCTCATATGAATATAATTATAGCATTTAAAAAATTCGTGCTTCATTAAAAATATGACCTTTACAAAATGAATGCTTTTTGAGCTTACATTTTATGTGTAATTGTGTATAAATGTATAAACGCTCTATTTACTAAGGATAAGGATTCTGTTATACAACAGTTAGCACTTCCTTGCCTATTCCCATATTCACCTCAATATTCCATGCATGCTTCCTTTAACAGCCCCTTTAATTTTTGTTGTAAATGTGTGCAGAATATCTTTTTTTATTTTCTAATCCATAACGGGTTTTTAAAAGAAGTGTGTGAGAAGTTGAGATTTATTCGTGCTAGGCAAGGATTTTTACTGTAAGATATAACGTGTGTGGCCGATTAGGTGTAAACTATAGTGTAGGATCGGTCAGTTTAGTGTTAAACGGTCGATATAACGGCCGATTATGAAATCGGTGATATCCGTCATCTAAAGTGTGTATTGGGGTTTAGGGTGACGGAGGCGATGGGGGCAAGTGGTGCACCGTGTGCGGCATTCTGTGCTCCCAGACCACGCCGCACAACTCGCACAAGTTGTGTCAGGCATGCCTCGTGCACGCCAGGTCGGTAAACCATTTGCGATCTTATATAACACATGCATTTATACGGGAATGACATACATATAATAAAACTTTCCAGTAAATTTATAGCTTATAACGCGGTATGGCGTGAGTAGCTTTCATTTTCCGATGTAGTTGTCAGTGAATATAAGACGTAGTGTACGAAGGTGATTCAGACGTGAATCATATGGGGGGGGTTGTATCTGAAATGGGTGATGCAGACGGACGGGCAGTATGCGACCTCTGTGCGGGCCTTCTGGGAGACGAGGTGCGGGCAAACAGCAGCGTTACAAGCATCGCCTGCCTCGTGGCATTTACATCAACCACGACGATCTGGTTGCCATGGCGACGGGGCCGCAACCCGGTGACCGCAACCACAACCACAACCCGAACCACAGCCAGAACCAGGGCGAGGCTGTACTCAGAGCAATGGACAGAGAGATTATATCGCTGAAGAGACAAGTAAGATGCATCACAACCAGCCATGACGTAGAGCATTCACCCTTACACAGACGCTTTTAACGTATACTAATGTGTGATGTGATGTGGATGAGAATAATTATGTGATGACTGTAGTAATTATCTACAATTTACAGTACACATGTTATTAGGAGATTAACGAATTTATTCTGCACACATTACATAGTTATTTTATTATTTTAGTATATTTTTTTTAGCTATCGAGAACGTTAAACACAGAAAGAGTCCTGCGGTTCTTGATTAGATTTATTTTGGATAATCCAGATATGCACCCTCCCATCCAGCCTAGCATATAGCTGTATTAAGGCCTAGTCGAGCAAACAGATTTAGCAGATTCTAATATAAATATTACACAGGTTCAACAAAACAAGCAGCAATTAAGTGCATTGAAGCGTAAAGTTGGTGATACCGGAGTAGAAGAGCTTAGACCTGGTGAGCCACCCGCCAAGATAAACTCCAGGTGGACCAATGACGAACTACTAATGGCTGTGACGGCTGTTAGGAAGTATGGTATGAAATTAAATCATTAACGTTAAAATTTCTGTCAGAATCTTAAATTATCCTCAAGCAATATAAACGTAACATTTAATCTATAACCTCTACCTAGCTATAAATATTATTTTAAATACTTCTGTCAGAACTTATATGTATTCTAGGTAAGGATTTCCAAGCGATTGCAGAGACACTTGGAACAAAGACGGAATCACACATCCGTACATTTTTCATTTCTTACCGCCGTCGATACAACTTGGATGCCGTACTAAGAGAGCATGAAGCAGACAGACAAAATGAAAATCATATACAACCAGGTAACTTATTTGTATACTCAACAGTTTTACTTCGTAATTTTATCAAATATTATCATTGAAGCAACATATTTTGGATAATTCTGTTTGTTTTTGTAACATTATATAATATAAACATTTCATAACATTTTCCATAATTAATGATTAAACACACACAAATCTATCTAAATCTAACTATGTATGTTATTTTTATGAGAATAACTTTTTTTCTTAACGGTGAAGTTGTGATGAAATATTTTTTTTATATCATCTACTCTATACATCCTTCCCTATTTACATAT
>DVQP01003604.1:0-10603 GCA_018231745.1 Danaus eresimus
TTCATGCCTAGTAATTTAAATTAAGAATACAATGACTACGCCGTTAAGCAAAATATGTTATGAGTGACCTTTGAGATACATGGAGCACGTCTCTGAATAATGTTTTGATAAATATGTTTTGGTGAGTCTCGAGTCAGTAATTTACGAAAGTAGTTATACGAGAAAATTTATTATATACTTAAGTTTTATGTGTAATTTATAAGTAAGCTTTCTAGGAAATCTCTAAGGATTGCTATACTCAGTATATCAAATATCGCTAATATTATAATATATTGGAGTGATCGATTCATATAACGGCAGCAGCAGGGTGGGTTACAAGGCAATCAGCAGACCGTAGGAGGCTTTATTAACCCGTCAGGGCAGTACGGACCTACCTAATCAATCGCTGCTTGCGTGTTTACCTCACTATTTATCTTCGGCCATTGGGGAGATAACTATAGATAGTTTGGTCAAGATGACGGTCATAAATAGAGTGAAAATCTAATAATACATTTATGAGATACTTTCACACGAGATGGACATTAAAAGAATATGATTGTATGACCTCAAAATAAAGTTGTTGCGAAAGAAAACTGTAAATTTTACCTTTTTTATTATTGTTATCAATGTAAACACTGAGGGTGCAATTTCAATGATACTATATTGTTTTTATTGATAATATGCAATATGCAAATATTAGTAACATAGTACAACCAGTTTTAAAAAAGGCATAAAACTTTTTTTAAAGCGATAAAATATACTTTAGAATTTTTAGTTTCCATAAATCACCGAACCTTGAATAACAGTAAAGAGGAAGTTTAAAAGTAGAGTCGGGTAAACTCATAGCGAAACTTTATATAAGATTAAAGTTGTAATTTACTTGATGGGGAGGTACGCAATGTTGAATATTTAGCTATATCCTATCCAAACATCTAAATTCCCTAAATGAGGTTTTGTAATACGCAAGAAAAAAACCCAGCGGCTCGCAATAATTCTTGTAGTATCTTTAATGGAACCCTATGCCTTGAAGATAACGAAAGGGACGGGCTCATTAACGTCAACACGGATCTGAGGACAGCTTACGAGACCCAATATATTTTAGTTATTCACAAAACAGCTGAGCAGGAAAATTCTAACCGAGCGCAATGAAAAATATCTAAGCCACAATAATCCCAGCGAAATGCCCTTTAAGTGGCTCACAATTTAATGCTAAGTATCGCAATTTCAAAACGACGATGAGTCGGATCTCGAGAGGGTTGGAAAAAAATGATACACAGCTTTGGGGGGGGGGGGGGGTAGAACAATCATGGTTAGAGAGCAGCTGCTTCAAGACCGCGATAACACTTAAGGTGTTCAAGAGAATCTCGCACAACCTTCAAGTTGTAGCGGTAATTTGAAATACAAGTTCAATCGGTGCAACTTTGTAGTACCTACTTGTAAGTACTGCAAAGCTTAAAACTTATATGTATATGAGACTTAGACTTGTTATGGACATGGAGTGATATAGAAGTTATGGAGATTGTATTATTTGCTTTTAAATTGAAATTATAATGCAAATGCATTGAATTTACAATATAATATTAATTAAATACATACTCATCTTGTAAATTATCAGAAAATGAATTTTGTAAAATAAGCTGAAAGGTAACTGATACCTTTTACATTATTGGCACATTTTTCACATAAAGTATGTGCATATTTTGGTCGTTTTAATAAAGATTGTGTTAATAACTATTGTTTTTTATTTAATATTATTATTTTATTTAGTTTTATTATGGAAACCACATTTTTACTACAATTTTTTTCAATGACGATCAAATTGGATGCAAATTGGGAAAACGGTGTCCTAACAGTAGATGCTATGTCGAAGGCAATAACGTCTATTGAATTAATTGACAGATATCGTACGAAATAGGACAGGTGTGCACTGGGCTTTACAACATCATTACGTAGAATACACAAGGTTTAAGTACTACAGCGATTGACTACGATCGGACTTTGTATATCCCCTTTAATATATTTTAAAAATATACACATAGCGCACTAGTAATTTATTATTAAACAATAAATAAACAATAAAAATGGTATAATTACCATATTTTATATAACATGTGTGCATAACATACATTCTACTCTATAAATATTAGCTATAATAACATAACACAGTAGATGTCGGTATGTAATCATGTCACTTGGCTTAATCAAATCGCTCTACAAATAAATGGAGCGAAGACGAATCAATATCATGAATTCCATTTAAGATTCAATGTACATCACCGACATATCAATTGTTCCATCTAAACGAAGACAGATAAACGCACAGAATCGTTGATCGCTTTCATGAAAAAGATGGAGATTCATCTATAGAATGAGCGAGTTCCAAAGTGAAAAATGTACATTTGGGTGGCGTTAATTCGTTTAATTTCCGGTAAGAGACTCAGAGCGAGGGAAGAGTCCGCTTAGATTAATTCAGCGCTGAGGCTGTTACAGATAAGGACACTGAAATAAATTGAAAATGTTCAAAGATTGATTTGAATACTCTAGAGAATATATCGAAAGTGGCCGGAGGTAACTTGGTTATCTGTAAAATTGAGTTAAATTTTTTTAAATTATAAAACTAAATTTATAATTCTCACTGATAATATTAACCAATTTGTTCTTTCTGTGAATGTGAGATTTTAATTCTAGAACTTAAACATAATTTTGGTAACGATAAGGTAGACGAAGAAAGGATCTACGTGACTCACATTACATTACCGTCCGTGTTTTAATAGTCGAATCAGATGATTGTCTATTAAATCGCTTATAAAATGGTTAAATTAATGCAATCGGCGCTAGCTAGCTGAGATGGGACATCGTTCGGGGCGTTCGTGATCCGAATGTCAAATGAACCCCAAAAGGCACCCTTGCCAAGATCTTTTGACCTGTCGGTACTACCAGCCGTTTACAGATGGCGACATAGTATCAATAGCTAAATGGATTTATTTTACTGCTTAATGAATCATTTTGCATTCATATAAAAAATACAGTAATAGCGACCTGATCTATTTTAGGTATTCGGATTTTATGGTACCAGTTTCAAAACTAAAACGTCGAATATAAGGAGCAGCAATCCATACCAGTATTTGAAAATCAAAACGCTCCAATATTCAAGAAATTGATTGCCATGTAGAAGCGCTCGACAAGCACCAAGTCCGATGTCCGATTGGTAATAGCGTATGCTAAACTTATTAGTCAAACGGAAAATAGTATTAGCAGTCGTAGTGTAGCCCACCCTCCCGTGAAACGTGATTCGTCTGTCAGTTGACAGTGTCAGGTAAGTGATTGTTTCAACCAATTAAAAGCTTAATTGGTGAACTCAAAGAGACTAAATGAAACTGTAAACTAGTTTGGTTTAAAAAAACAAAGTCAAAGTTGCTATACTCAAAGAGTGGAGTTTTAATTTGAAAGGATAACACTTGTCGACATTCAGTGAAAAGGCCGCTTCCAAACGTTAAAACAATTTATCCTAGGTAATCCCGGAGTGTCAGATGATAATAAGACTGACATTTAGAGCAAGCCGGGTGTGCCGGTTAATTCCAGTACGGCAGCGGCGACCGATTGTGACATCAACTAAACCCTGTTGCTACCATTAAAACCCATCAGGTGCGAGTGGCCCTATCTAATATTGTACAGACGAAGAGTGGCTCTTTAGTTAATTCCTTTTATTACATAGTTTTGTCTATAATAGAGAGTACATAGAATGGAAAATAAATTAAGAAATATGTATATATTTTATAGCAGGATATTTTAAAATCTTTTGAATATGCTACACAATCTATGTCATTGCATTTTTTAACATTCAAAAGATCTCTTCAGGTATCAAATATTTTTTGATTGTTAATTATATGTTTTTGGTTAAAAAAAAACAACAATAAATAACTTTATAAATGAAAAATTGTATGACGTTTAGTAATAAATTTATAGTTTTAGCGTTCAGCTTTTTATATGTATTATTTGTAGTTTTTCTTACTCTAGAACTATAACAATGTTATATATTCACTAAATAGTAGCAATTTTGTAGCTGGAGTAGTGACTTCTCTTAAAAAATAACATAATAAAAAAAAGGAGGTTAGTTTTTTTTTAATTTATTTCCTGATTAATAGTAATTAATTATCTTAACTTGAACGTAACTTAAATTATACTTTTAATTAGCAACGATTAAATAGCATTTTCGAGGCAAATAAAGTTGACAAGGGGTTTAATTTGGAAGTTTATTTTTTTAAAGGTACAGAAGGGCACCTGGTTTCAAGGCTCATAATAACTTTTCTGAATGTGAACTTTTTTTTAAATATGGTCTTAAAAAATCTTTTTTTACATTTTTTTGGAGATAAAAGTATCAGTTAAAATTAAAAACACAAAAGTAGCTGAAATGTGAAATGTAAAATGTACAATAATCATGGGTTAAAATAACGTCTAAGGTACAAACATTTCTTTATCAAATGATTATGATGTTCGTGGAACGTGAAACATATATCGTAGTTCATAATTCCCAGCGAGGATTATGGCAGGGAGAAAAGTAAGACGATTAATCCCAGAGGGAAGTAGAAGGGAGAATTTATTATAAAACGGTTTCGTCCGAGGCTTTAAAATGCACCGGTGTATTCAGAATGTTATCAATGCGGTTGGCGCGGCAAGATATTTATGTTGGTAGCACGTTTATTACGCTGTGGACTTTATTGAAATGAAATTGTTCAGTTTATTAGACATCGAATACAGCGATTTTGTTAAAATTGAATTCTTTATCATTCTTTACATTAATATCTTTCCTATTGAGTATTTTTATATAGGACAGAAAATGTTTTAATTAAGTAATTACTACATACGTTTAAATAGTATTGTTTACTGAAGCGTCATATAAACACTATATAATAATATGATAATAGCCTAAGAAACAATTTAATTTTCATAAAATAAAGGTTGCATGTTGTAACCTATTGTTGTATTTATTTCAAAGAGAGAGAGAGAGAGAGAGAGAGAGAGAGATCGTATGTCAGAGTTTTTGTTTCTTTGGCTTCTTTAACATTAAATGTCAATTCTTTACTGTAGTAATTGTCAAAAAAAACATTATGTTATAACATTATCCTCTGAAACATAATAAATCTTTTTTCGGATACTAAAGTAAAAGTAGCTTCTAATCTTTTTTATACTTGTAGAAATACAGACCTAGTTGCGAGCTTCAGTTTTGCTTTTGTCGTAGTACTAGTTCTTTCCCGTGTTGCTTAATTCATTGACCTCCTTTCTGACTCGATATCATTTTATCCTCTAATAGAGACTATATAATTATATGTTGAATATATAATTATATGCTCATTATTATTGTTTATTTGCTAGACTTGTTTCCAACTCTTTTTATTTTCCTCCGAAAAAAAAAGTTTAATTATTTACATCAGTTGCAAATTTTAATATACTGTATTTTTATGACAAACATTAATAAGAATTTTTACAACAAGTGAAAAACCATTTATTTAACAATTACTGTAAGTAAAAAAAGCATTGTTCTATGTCGGCCCAGTAACTTATCTTTCTCTGTTGATTTATAATAATGTAAAAGTCAAGTACTCAATCTGAAATTCATTTTATCAAGCGTCGGCGTTATACTCTAATTTAATCCTATATTTCATTGTCAAATTAGTGACACTAAACCAAAGGCATATCAGACACAGTGACATTTCTAAACACAAGGGGAACAAATAAATGGATGTGATATTTAGCAAGCATTTAAACGACCTTGGCTTTAATATCGGGTTAGCAGAAGCGTTCCCTTCTAATTATATATTGTTCTAAATAAATCAGGAAGGCTTCAAATACAATATGAGTGACATTTTGATATATTCATCATTCAAATAATTATGTCTCTGTCAAGTTTAACACTTAAATGAAAAAAGCAAATCACAGAATAATATCGTAACATTAAAATGCTAGAACATTTAGTAAAGTATTAAGATATAAAAATATGCTCAACTAGAGTTTTAATAATAATGGACATTAAAGAAAGTGGGATTGGAAAACTTAAATAACCTGAGTTTGAAACTATCTAGACAAGCATACTGAAGTTCTAGTTAAAGAACCACATAGTGTGGAAGGCGCTAGGAAGTGACGTCACAACTGGCGGTGTAAATAATTGCTCTGTCGAACACACCTGCAGGCTAAAGAAAATTAAGCAAAACGCAATTTGACTGAGTGATAAAGCACCCTGAGCGTTGGATCAGTTTAATGAGAAGTTACGAACGAAAAATAACTTCTGATTAATTTAAAATCTCATTTCCATTATTAGCGGTTGCCAATAATTGTTCTTAAATAATTATTTTACTCTCGTAACATTCGGGTGAAAATTTTGTTTACTTAAAATTGTAAATATTTAAAGTATTTGCCAGTTCTGCTATAATATATTTGAACTTTAACTAGTACTACAACATTGCGATAACGTTTTGGTGAGCGACATACGCCACACAGTAGTTTTATGTGTTCTTTACATGAAACCATCACTTTATTGAACACACTTAGTAGAAAATAGTTACTGAAAAGGTATCCTTTTATAAAAATACATATAATATATGTATTGAATTTTGACCTCTAACATATTCTATGTCGTTTAATCCAATACAAAACAAAAAACATCGAGAAATATTTTGGCAATTGAATATCCAACTGTATAATAGATAACGTCGAAAACAAATTGAAAAAAAAAGGAAGCATTGATTCGGTTAATCGTCAATCTGTATGCCCATATTCGTAAGAGCAAACACTTTAGTGCGTTCATGTCATTCAAATAAAAATAAAAAACATAGCCAGAACCGGTCTAATTTAGTATGAAAGGTGACATGTCGTCATGCGAATGACGTATGTACCTGTTTTCATTTTATTGCTTAGGAGGCTGGTGAATACAAAAATGTTATACGAACCAACGGCGTTTGTCAGCTGTTAAACAGTTTTGTTATTGCTGGACTGACATCGCTCCTCCTATTTGCATAATTGAACGGCCACTTGGAAGCACCACCATTGTTATACTCTGCCGTACCATTTGTCAGATTCGTCGTATCATTTATGCATGTAGCTCATAACGAGAACGGTTTTTTTTGGACCATTCATTATTTCACCTTTGTGTTCTACGTATCTCCTCATACCAAAACGTATAAATTATTATTTTATGAATACAAACTCCATAAAAACTTAATTGTGTCGTATGAAAACATTGTGCTTTGATATTATTTAAAGTTAAAACGAAGTAAAGAAACTGGAGTAAGATAATTGTAAAACTATCTTTAATGGTGTTAATGAGCGTTGTTAACTCGATAATATTGTGAGTCATTGTTTTGTAACTAACGTTAACGTTGGAAACTTTTTAACAGCTATCAATTGCTATGATCGGTCCGTCCGTGAAATAACAAGGTAAGTAGACGCATCATCCGATCAAATCAAGGTATAATAAAAGAGCTATAAAACGCTTAGTACACAAAAAGCAGGCGTTATCTTACGACGTAAATGTTTAATGGAAGATGCCACTCGGGCTTGTGCAGCGATCTGATTTTAAACTGACTGACTTAAAGCGTAACGGAAATAGCTACTTAAGGTCGTGAACTGCTATGCACTTAAAACAAACGCCATAAAACATTATAGGGTAGACAAATATATGACAACTCTTTTTACCTTTTTATATTGTATAATACATACAATACAATGCAATGGTTTGTTTTTTTTTGTAACTTGTTTTTGTTTAAAACCTTGTTCTTTAGTATATAAATAGGATATATATATATATATATGAGGATTCTCAATTAATACTTCATTCATTAATAAATCTTATAAGTATGAATATTATCATACAAAAATACGTTTTTAAATCGCAGATGGTTTGATCAGATACACTGATACGATATTCTATGACCACATTCTAGTGTATTTTGAGTAATCTTATGATTTTGTGTTATATTAAGATGTTACTTTTGTTCAAGATGATTAAAAGAATGATTTTACCATTGAAAAAGAAGATATTTTACAAAGTAAGAAAAACGGAAAGGCAGGGCACGCTATAACATTTTATCTTCAACGAAAAGAAAGCATAATGATTGTGTGTTGTTATGCATCAAAACATTTGTTTTTTATTTAAAATTACGTACTTTTTCCTTGAACGCGGTCTTTTTATTCGAATTCTTTTATTTTTTGATTGTAAGAAATTATTATGAAATTAATCCAGGAGTCTTTTGAAACATTGATACAGCCCTTGGCTATTGTTAAGAAAATATCTAAAAAATATTTTTCTATATTATTTTTATTAGACAAATACTCATTTTCAGAGCACTTAGCTGTGTTTATGTTTTAAAGTTCACAAAACATTCTGTTTATTATTCTTAATTTCACTTTATGTCGTTGTTAACAAATAAAATAAAAACTTTTATCACATGCTAATTATTGTATGCACTAGAATGTGTCGTGAATAAGGAAATGCTATTAAGGTGCAAATAATTGAACTGGTGATTGATCCGTAATAGGTAGCGCGAGACATAGGTTCTGATTGACGTTTTTAATTTTCCATACAGCTTAGGTTAAGAATAGGCGCCTGGTTCTGTCACTACCAGACAGGAAACGGTCAGACCCTCGGGCATTGTTAATAGTTTAGTTATAAGTTCCACAGTTTCAACGTGATGGCAACTTCGATGTCTATAAGAACGTTCAATTCATTAAATCGACAAATATCTCGAAACTTACAGCTTATACCTTTGAATATGTTTGTTACGAGTAATAATTAAAACATATGCATAATCATTTCTAGACACCGATCTTTGACCGCAGTGATTGCATTTGGTGAATTAGATAGTAACATTAATTATAGTCAATATGCAAAAAGTAATGAAAAACTAAATACTATTGATCATGTCCGTAGGTTTTGATGTGACTTAGCGCTCCACACACATTTAACTCTGAAAGTTAATAAAACATCTGTCAGGAACGGATCGCCAGTAATGGAAACAAAAAATGTGAACGTTCAAATTAACGATTCCACTTCATAGCGATATATCAATGATCAACCATATTCTATAACAGGCTCCATTTGCAATATCAAAATTAGTGTCTTTGTATTTCATTTTTGCTGTCCTTTTTCTTAGACATTATAATTGTGTTTACGAGTTGGTTTACTTGGATATTATTATTTGATTAAAATAAACGATAGAGTACGCTAATTACTTTTGAATAATATTTGATAGACATTTGTTAAGCCCTGCTGCTTAAAGATATTTTTGTTTTAAAAAGTTATTCTCACAAAGAGTCTTAGTTGTAATGTTTAGAAGTTTAAAGACCAAGTTTGATTGACATTTAGGCGGTGTTTCAGGCGATATTCGTTTGATGTCAGTCAATTATAACCTTCTATTCGATTTGATGCCCGTTCAGTCCCCAGGGCTGTGCGCTGCTCGTTTTGGCCAGCAAAGTTTAAATTAATTCTCGATTGATACATCACATCTCGCCAATTCTGTGATTTTTAAATACCCTAAGGGCCTATTTCATAGCGTTCTACGTCAAATATACTAATTAGAACTTTGCTTGATATTCAAATAGAAAATTTGTTGGCGGTCGGCAATTCGTGTGTGATTGGTTGGATAATGAATTATGTTGATTAGCGATTTAACTATACACATATGTATATGTTTAGTATTATTTATCTGCTAATACAAATCCTTGTCTAAATTGGTTCATTTATAGACAAATAAAAATTTCCATTTGAAACCGAATATGTACGAATACATAGAAAAGTAAACTAAAGTTTTCATTAACACATTTTTATTTTGAAAGTTAAATAATTTTTCTTCGCTTTCGAAATTTTTAGCAGTTTTTTGAACACAAGTTTAATGTTTAACTAAGTTAATTGAACCCTAAATGAATTATGAAATAAGCGAAGCTTTATTAGCATTTTATTTCAGAGCTTTATTCTCGTAAAATTCAGGTGTATTAAAAGATAGAGTTACATTTTCACGGCGACCCTACACGCGACAGTACCGCGGTGAAACTATGTGTTTTTTATGCAAATTTCATTTACTCGGTTTATATTCGCAGGCGACTGAGTAAATTCGCAACGAATCGCTTGTGACATTTAATTGACAAGTGAGTAAAATGTGTAAATGTAGCGATATCGGCGCCAAAATATTTCAGTGCTCATGTTTTGTTCTGACGTTTGTATAATATATTCAATTTATGGATCATCAATTCTTTTCGCCTCAAGAGTTGGCTTTAGCGATATTTGTAAATGTATTTAAATGCAACCTTGCTTATTTTTACAGTATTCGACTTAGTTACAACATGAGAACTGATAAAGTAACTATCTTAGCAGGTTTTAGTTGGACAAAGTTTTTTCTCCTAACATTTTAATTTGAACGTTGGTCATAATTACGAGTTTCAAGAGGCTATAAAGCTCATCCCGTGCACCTGTTGCCGGAATGACTTCAGCTAAAATTTAGTGCCATACGTGTAACCCCCTTGCGACACTTGTGGATAATTTTGCTTAATGAACCAATATAACTAGAAGCAAGCTGACCAAGCTGACGACTTTAAGCAATGTTAAGAAATTTTATATATATATATATATATATAA
>DVQP01003605.1:0-10603 GCA_018231745.1 Danaus eresimus
AAAGACAGACTATGGAGGCAGATTAACCTTCAATTTTATTATTCATATTATACCCTTATTGTTTATAAGCGCTATGCACAAAGCCCCATTTATTATGAAAGATTTATAAATAATATTTACATAATTATAGGTAAATTAGTAAGACAGTCATTGGTTAGGTAGAGAGAAGAACTTGTAAGTTGATGTGAGCGTTTGACGCGCATTATATAGTAGATGAACCTGGGTCGCGAGTTCCAGGCACTGTTAAAGCTTCTCTCCCTGTAACTATATTGACTCGGCACTCGTACGGTGAATCCATAGAATGCTGAGAAGCTTCGTCTCTTAGAAATTCCTTTTTTGGACTCCTTTGTTACCATTGAACTCATTATATCAATGTTAATACTTTTCAATGCGTTCCTATTAGCTATTAATTAGGTATCTACCTAACTATGTTTATGGACATAATATGCACAAAAAATCATAAGCCGCGTACTTATATAATAAATAGTAACATATATATACATATACGATAAACAAAGTCAGCAGTAAGAGTAAATAGTGATGAAACTATGAATTTTAGGTAGGTGTATCGATTAGAATTTAAAAGCAGCTTTGTTTCAACGCCCACTGGGCAATAGTCTGTTAATGTAGTAACTTACTTCTTTTTTCCTACTCAAAACGTAGATAATAATTTTTGTCCTTACTTATATTTCTAAGCTTTCTATGCACATGACTATTGAGAATGTCAGGTTGACTGATTGATGAAAAGGTTGATTGTCAGCTGGTTTTATTATATTCGTGATAATTCAGCCACTTAACTTAATTTTTAATCAAAGCTTAACGGATTACTTCAATACAAAAACTAATGTAAAGTGAAAAATTTATCTAAACGATCAGGATACGAATAAATAACTTTTATATTTCCATAATTATACCTGCATCACAATCGGGTTACCTGTTAAGGTGTCGCGTCGCCGCTCGAATCTGAATTTTCATTTAACGATGACATAAATAGGTGCTTTTGAATGTAGGTTAAGGTAATGATATTCTTATCGTCTTCAATGTCCAACACAAACTTAAGTAAGTTAGAAGGATTACTTCCGATTACACTTATATGTAATAGGAAGATATCCTACTCAAGTTTTTATTGCAAATTGTCAAGATAGACATACTATGTTATAAGTCATAAAGGTAAAAAGTAAAAACGGATTTATAATATTTATAGCCAAGCATATACCCTACAATCTGTTAACGTATATATTAATTATTTGTAAATTTTAAAATTCCTAATGAATAAGTGCAGTCTATATAACTTTTATTCTATAAAAAAATACTGAATAAATTCAGGTACATATTTCATTTTCGTATGGATACCACGTTTCATTTTTAAAGATAAGTGTTTGTAATGGCAAAGTATGTTTACAAGTTCATCGGTAGTCCACTTATTTTACTAGTAACTCTATATTCAACGAACCTTACTTTTCACTATGATCATTTAATTTTTTATAATTCACAAATAATTAATTTAACTAAATCCAAAATTCTATTACAATGTAAAAAAAGGTCCACATGAACATCTGTATAATTTTTTTTTTAACTTGTCAAATCATTACATTGGGAGAAAATATAGGTTTTATTAAAATTAAGAATGTATGGTGCTTGACTGTCATTCGACCAATGGGAAAGTTGAAATGAAGTTGTCATCTACAGCTGGCGAAGCCACTTTTTTAGTAATAGGTTGTGATCAGTGTAGTAATAAGTCATGTAATATTGATGGCTAACAATCTCAGCTAATTACGGTAATTATTATAATCAAGTACGAATCTGGTACCAAATAAGAATAGAAGAACATTATAAAACATTTGCCTGAGTGTAGATTTTTGTTTGGTATCAGAAAGCTATTGACAAACAACTAAGGATTTCCTCAAAAATCAAAATGCTTCTATTAAGATTTAATAAAAATATAATTAAAAAATGAGCGCCTAAAAATTTTGATACAATAGACTTTGTATAAACCAGGTATTTCATCATAAGAACAAAATGACACTATTTTATTCAATTAAAAACTATTTCTAACCAATAATCATATGTATTTAAATCTTGGTTTATTTAAAAAGTATGTACTTTCAAGTAGTTTTATGTTCAGGACAGTGCCATGAACCATTTAAGATTATGAAAGGTAATTTTCACTTACAAGGAATCCTTGCGATGACATGTAACACAGACTGTGGATTTTATTCCTATTATATGTTCCTGATATTTTAACTACATAAAAATTTGTAATCATTTGTAATAAGTTTTGCAAAAGGTCCAATTCTGATATATATTTTAATTTTATTACTTGCTATCCTTCATTTGAAATTAGTTAATAAATTCTGTATATAAAACTTCGCCTTCGGTGGCAGTCTTTAATTGATTATTTATCAATTGTCATCATAATACCTATTTTTGTTTATACTTCATTAATGGATATATTTTAACAATATGACCCTTATCCATGCAAGTACCAGTGCCATGTAGAATGTAGGAAACACAATCTGGCATTAACTTTTGAATTAAATAAAATCTAACAGTTTCAAGTAAAGTCACAATTAGGAATTACATAGTTTGGTAGATCTAAAACATACAAAATTCAATACATGCCAACATAGGAGCCATATACTGTATAAAAAATGTAAAATTAAGACTAATTTTATATAAAAGTAAAACAATTTATTATAACTTAATTCCATTCATTTTAATATATTTACTTATAAATTTACTAAAAGGACCAAGCACCAACGACAACACAAATTCGGTATTTAAATGACGGGAAATGTTGACGGGGAGGATATCATATAGGGGACAAGGAAGGAGTTTAGGCCAGCTTAAGAGAAGACGAGGAACGGGACTTTCATCACGGCCACATTCACAAATAGAGTAATCCTGACCCTAATCTTGTGTAAATGTGTAGCAGAACATGCATGACCCAAACAGTGAAGACAAAATTGATACCTATGGTACAACTTCAAAATTAAAATAAGCATCATATGTTTTTGACACTTCCGATTCGAGAATCAAACGTCAATAAATGTGACAAACAGAACAGGGTTTCTTTAAATGAAAATTAATAATATATTGTTTTAAATAATATATCTATATCAAAAATAAGATTAACGTATTATTAATAATAAAATAGTGAATACTAAAAAAAATATATATGAAAAATATATTTTAGTCTACTTTTATATTATCTGTGGATAATAGGGATGTCCAAAAATTTGTGTAGTTGATCGAATAATCTCCATTTCCATCGATATTAATAAAAACATATTCGTTTTACCCACTCATCACTTTTATATATTTTATTATTTTTTTGAGGAATGAGCAGATCGTAACACAGGACTACAAAACTTAATTCAATATTAATATTAATAAGGATCTCCAACCGTTACGAGTTTTTCAGATGTATTGAATATAAGGAGTATCCTCTGAAATTGCTAGTTTAAAAGTGAATATTTGTCAGTTTTTTTTTTATTCAACACTATATTGTAAATGTTTTTCGACATTGTGAATATATAAATATTAGGTTTATATTTTACAATTATCTATTATAGCAAAGATCGAGAAGAGGGACTCGATAACGTTTATCGATTATCTCACATTTAAGTGTGCCTCACTTCGTTTATTAAATTACTTTTCGCGCCCGGCGTTGGTGCATAGCAGCTTTTCTGTGGAGAGCTATCATCTGTCGAAAAGCCATTGTATGTCTTTTATGTGTAACTGAATATCGGTATCATTTATAGTGGATTGAATAAGATTCACTACAATGTCTCAAGCTGAAGAACCTATGGAGGCAGCAGATGCTGGCGATAATTCTGTAAGAATAAATTTGCTAAACGGGAGACTATTTTTTGCAACTTTTTCGTAGACACTATAGATTTAACGTTTTGATTGCAGAACGGCTCTTCAAGTGATACACCGTCATCAAGAGGTAAAGAGGGTGATTTTGAAAGCAAAATTGAAACTGATCGTGCCAAGAGATTCGATTTTTTGTTAAAACAAACGGAAATTTTCTCACATTTCATGACAAATACTCCCAAATCTGGAAGTAGTCCTCCTAAGCCCAAAGCTGGAAGACCAAGAAAGATTAAAGAACCAGAGCCTGAAGCTGGAGAGTAAGTATTTTTGAAAATTACATTTTCTGTTTATCTGTTATTAATTTAAAATATTCAGTTTTAAATTTTTTGTTGTCAAACATCTTGCTAGTTCTTCACTTGCGTTCCATTTTCAAGTCTTAAGGCGTAAAAGTTATAATTTAAAAAAATCTTAGGGTATAGAAAATATTATGAACTCCAAATTAAATAGAAAATACATGTTAATATTGTGCATACAATTAAAAATATATAAAAAATTTACAGCCACCGACATCGTAAAACAGAACAAGAGGAAGATGAAGAGCTTCTTGCCGAAACAAATACTAAACAAAAAACCATATTCCGTTTTGAATCATCACCTCCATATATAAAAAATGGTGAAATGAGAGATTACCAAGTTAGAGGTTTGAATTGGATGATATCTCTGTATGAAAACGGTATCAATGGTATCCTAGCAGATGAGATGGGTTTGGGAAAGACCTTACAGACTATATCACTTCTAGGATATATGAAAAATTTCAAGTAAGAAATTATTTATAGGTCCATTTTAATTATTGATGTTGGCGGTGCTGGATTATTTAGCGGACTGATCATGTAACTTTCATGTTTTACTTACTACACTTGATAGAGTGTAGTAAGCAAAACATCAAAGTGAGTGTAGTTGTATAATTAGCATAAATTTATAGTATAGTGGTACAATTAGTATAAATGATTGAAATAATCTGTGTCTAAACAGATGATGGAAAATCTCAAAAAGTTTTACCTCTTGTTTCTGCTTTTAACAACAAGCTTGGTTTTGGACATTACCTTCTAATCATAATTAGTCTATATCTATTGATATTTAACCATTATAGTACTGTAGTATATTAATAGAATATTTTTTTGTTTTATACATTTCTGGTTCCACTACTACTGAAATATATTTTTATGTGTCTGTTTTCTCTGAACAATACTTTATTTACTTCGCAAAACCAATAAAGTCTCTACTTGTGATTTTTTCATGTAAAAAATTATTCTGTGGTGAAGTGTTTTCATGTTAAGAACTTTTTACATATATATTTCTAAATATTTAGTACTATAACACAGAAAACATATTATTTCAGAAATGTGCCTGGGCCTCACATAGTCATTGTCCCAAAATCTACATTGACGAATTGGATGAATGAGTTCAAGAAGTGGTGTCCATCGCTCCGAGCTGTGTGTCTCATTGGAGACCAAGAGACCAGGGTAATATTAACTTGAGTATTGTATCTGAAAGTTCTACCTTAAAGGAAGATTTTATTAGTATGTTTTCAACACTAAAGCTATAATGAACTAAAATAATAACTACAATTCATATATATATTATATCACAATAATTCCATTGGCATGAGCTGGCTTTGAAACTGTAGGCTCTGGTACCAATATGACTGAATTTTTCATTCGAGGTATTTTTCCGTTTCCATATTGCTTATTTATTTTGTTTGGAATCTTTTCTCAAAACCATATTATTGCATCAGATTACAATATGTAGTTATATACCTTTAGTTTTCAATGAATACATTTTAGCATTCTTTTGTCCGGATTAAAAAATACATAATATCTTGAAAAGAAAACTTGTCATGTATAGTTGGTTGTTACACTTTTACACTAAAAGTACTGAAAATATTTTGATGAAACTTTCCAATAATATATCTAATATTTCTGATGTTACAAATAGGCATTTGAACTGAAATTCAATATAGTTCCGGCAGGGACTCCTGTCCCCACATAGACAAATTACAACTTAGAACCCTTTCTAAGTTGTAATTTGTCTATCCGCTGTTAATAGTGGAATATATTGGTTTTATATTAGTTTAAATACACATACTTTCTATTCACTTAACTTTGATACCTGTTCCAAAATCCATGCAGACTATGTCTGGAATAAACACTAGTAAATCGAAAAAGTACATATGAAATTTCACTGTGTTTTTGTTATTAAATAATGACTTAAATTCCAGAATATATTTATAAGGGAGACACTAATGCCTGGAAATTGGGATGTTTGCATCACATCATACGAAATGATCATACGCGAGAAATCCGTCTTCAAGAAATTTAACTGGAGGTATATGGTCATAGATGAAGCCCATCGTATTAAGAACGAAAAATCTAAACTGTCAGAACTACTCCGTGAATTCAAGAGCATGAATAGACTTCTGTTAACTGGAACACCATTACAGAATAATCTTCATGAGCTCTGGGCTTTACTCAACTTTTTGTTACCCGATGTGTTTAATAGTTCCGATGTAAGTATTAACACAATCTTATGAACTAATTGTACACGAAAGATAGGAATGGTATGTAAATTGTTGTATTTAATATTAAATGTTTTTAACTTTTTGTAGGATTTTGATGCATGGTTCAATACAAATGCCGCATTGGGTGACAATCAACTCGTGTCTAGATTGCATGCCGTGCTGAGACCGTTTTTATTGAGACGTCTCAAAGCAGAAGTGGAAAAGAAGCTGAAACCTAAGAAAGAACTTAAAGTGTACATAGGCTTAAGTAAAATGCAAAGGGAATGGTACACTAAAGTATTGATGAAGGATATAGATGTTGGTTAGTAAGAAATAATAGTGTTGCTTTTGTTAAAGTAATCCTATATATTGTTATTCTATTGCAAGGCTGAATATTTATTTGTTTAACAAACTATTTAACATGTGGGTAAACGAGTATGCAATAAGTGTATAGGTTAGGTTACTAAATTATTTATATTTCTATTATAACGATAAGTACTTATCAAAATATTTCTACTTACAGTAAACGGCGCTGGTAAAGTAGAGAAAATGAGATTACAAAATATTCTTATGCAGCTGCGTAAGTGTTGCAACCACCCTTACTTGTTCGATGGCGCGGAACCCGGCCCTCCCTACACCACAGATGAACATCTGGTATACAACTGCGGAAAACTAGCGATATTGGATAAGCTGTTGCCAAAATTACAAGAACAAGAATCGAGAGTGCTCATATTCTCACAAATGACAAGAATGTTGGATATCTTGGAGGATTATTGTCTTTGGAGGCAATATAAAGTGAGCTTTTTGAAGTTATTAATAATAACTCTTATTAATATGTTTATATATATATATATAAGTTGTATTAGTAAATGTAAAATAACTTCATACTCTCCTTCGAACAGTACTGCCGTCTAGACGGTCAAACACCTCATGAAGATAGGAACAGGCAGATCGAGGAGTACAATGCTGAAGGCAGCGAAAAATTTATATTCATGTTGTCAACACGTGCTGGAGGTCTGGGTATTAATTTGACAACGGCTGATGTGGTCATTATATATGACTCGGATTGGAACCCACAGATGGACCTGCAAGCTATGGACAGAGCTCATCGTATAGGACAATTGAAACAAGTATTTGTTTTGGCTATTATTTAGTAATACTTGGTGTAAATTAATATACTTGAATAATTTTTATACTAATAATAGTAGAATGAAACTATGTTTTTTATAAGAAATAAGTACTAGGTACATAAGTATGTAAATACAAGGCGATTTTTATATCCTTTTATGAGGTTTCGGCTTCTTTATTGTAATCATGATCTCATACAATGAGATAAAAATTTCACGAGTAGTATATCAGAGAAACCTAGTTTTGTTAAAATGTTTACTTCCGAAAATATTAGATGTCAGTTTGCCATTATTACTTACTTTGTTTAATGTACACATTAATATATTAAATGTAACTATGCTAGATCATGAGGATTATCATGGGATACAAAACTAAATTTATTAAAATATATATATTGATGATTTGTATGTCCATGTAGGTACGTGTGTTCCGTCTTATAACTGAGAACACGGTTGAGGAGAAAATAGTTGAAAGGGCAGAGGTCAAACTGCGTCTGGACAAGCTGGTTATACAGTCAGGACGACTCGTTGATATTAAGAACCAACTTAATAAAGACGAAATGTTAAATATGATCAGACATGGCGCCAACCACGTGTTTTCTTCAAAGGACTCGGAGATCACCGACGAAGACATTGATAGTATTCTCGCCAAGGGAGAATCTAAGGTGAATATTGAAGATATATATATATGTATTGTGTAGAAGAATCCGTTAAATAATATCTCGGAAATAAGGCTAGAATAGATGAGCTATTAATATAATTTGTGTGGCTGAAATAGATTCCAAAACTCGTTTTACAGAATATACGCTACTTGGCGATGTCAACTTTATACTAAACGTTTTTTATTAAAAATTTCAGACCGAGGAGTTAAAACAGAAGTTGGAGAGTCTCGAAGAATCCTCGTTACGGTCATTTTCCATGGACACACCCGGAGCGACTGATTCTGTATATCAATTTGAAGGTCAGCTATATACTAAAGATATATACATTGCAGAGACATTACATATTATTATTATTGATATAATTCTAAATGTTGAAAACATGTCATACAGGTGAGGATTACAGAGAAAAACAGAAGATAGTTCCGATCGGTAATTGGATAGAACCACCTAAAAGAGAACGTAAAGCTAACTACGCGGTTGACGCGTACTTCAGAGAGGCACTTCGCGTCTCTGAACCGAAGGCGCCAAAGGTACAGGTAAATAAAGTGTAAAGAGCTAAATACGGAGCCCCGTTCTGGTGTTGGTTCTTAAATATATGCATCCTATATTATATTACATTAGCTCTTTATGCTCGAATCTTTGTACGTTTTTCGCTCACATTATATGTATGTGTACACTACGCTTTATAGTAGCGCTTATCATTAGTGTCAAAAAAAAATCGTATCGTATCGTATATCGTAGTAGTTGTGTATTGGTATTTTTATTTCGTAGTTTGCTTTAAGTAGACGCTGTACGTGATTCTAAGTTGTAATTTATTATATACATGTTTTTCCTCTGTAGGCACCGAGACCTCCGAAGCAGCCGATAGTTCAGGACTTTCAGTTCTTCCCTCCGCGACTTTTTGAACTGCTGGATCAAGAAATATATCACTACAGAAAGACTCTTGGGTATGGTTATGTTGGATAAATATATTATATTTTGAAATATCCTATAAATAAATAAAATAAATATCCTATTCTAAAGTATTCCATAACTTTGAAATATTTTAAAATATCAGCTATTTAATAGTTTAAATGATACTATAATATTTTCGAATTCCAAAGCATTATTTTTCGTTTCGGTTTCTTTGCAGCAACCGTGATCATAGGCAGACGAGATGAAAATTAAATGAATACTAGTTAAAGTCTTACAACTCATTATTATTTTTATATTATTTTTAGTTACAAAGTACCTCGAAATCCAGAATTGGGACCTGACGCAGCAAAGATACAAAGAGAGGAACAGCGTAAAATCGATGACGCTGAATCCCTCACAGAAGAAGAAGTGCAAGAAAAGGAACAGCTTTTAACACAAGGTAATGTCCAAAATATAAAGCACAAAATCTCATTGAACTTACTACGTGACGATTATCACATTTTAATCACACAGTAAAATTATTATACCAAAATTAATCGTGACTAAAAAGGAATGGTTCTTCTAGCATTTCGTTGCAATAACGAGATTAATCTTAAAAAAATCAATAAATTATAATTTATTTTACTTTAAACGAACTTAATTATACGAAAAGAAACGAATTCTAATTAATATTCTAATTTAAGGCGATTACTAGTTTTAGAGTAATAGTGATTAATCGTAAATTTTAGGTTTTACAAACTGGACAAAACGAGACTTCAATCAATTTATAAAGGCCAATGAAAAGTATGGAAGAGACGATATAGAAAATATCGCTAAGGATGTCGAAGGGAAGACACCAGAAGAGGTAGATCTGTGTTCTTAATATAACACTCATTAGTTTCAATCTTTGAAAAGACATTAACACTTATTTCATATAGGTCATGGAATACTCAGCAGTTTTTTGGGAAAGATGTCACGAACTTCAAGATATTGATAGAATTATGGGTCAAATTGAAAGAGGCGAAGCTAAGATACAGAGGAGGGCGTCGATCAAAAAAGCTTTAGATGCTAAAATGGCGCGATACAGGGCGCCTTTCCACCAACTAAGAATATCGTATGGAACGAATAAGGGGAAAAATTATGTAGAAGAAGAAGACAGGTAATCTTATATGAAAACATTATTTATATATCTACAATTTATTAATATCAATTTAATAAACGTCGCTACCTGAATAGTTCCAGAGGTATATTTGAAAATGTATTATTGGTCAATCAAAATCTGACATATTTATTCAAAAAATTTCTTATTAATAAAATAAAATTCATTTTAAATCAATTGGCCATATTAGGTTCCTTGTTTGTATGCTGCATAAATTGGGTTTCGATAAGGAAAATGTCTATGAAGAACTCAGAGCTGCTGTACACGCAGCACCTCAATTCCGTTTCGATTGGTTCTTGAAGTCACGTACAGCCGTTGAACTACAACGAAGGTATATTTAAATGTGTATATGTATTGATTGCCTTTGCTATGTTTTCCCATATGT
>DVQP01003606.1:0-10603 GCA_018231745.1 Danaus eresimus
GGAGCTGTATGACGCCTGTACTATTATATTATCAGTTCGATAAGCTATTTCGCCTTTTACCTTTCATTTATATTCGGTTCGGCTACGCAACTTTTCCGAGTGTCCCCTTTATTCTTAATTTAATCGCGGGCCGGATATCAGCATAGGTTCAAGTTCGGGGCTTTGAAGGTGAGAATTTTATTTTGTAGTACTTTCTTTTAGGTAGTTTATATTTATTACATCTATTAATTTAAATATATTCTTATAATTTATAGATTTTATAAGAACATATGTATATTGATTATCAATAGTGCTAAATAGCGTATTAGCTTATTCCACTGAATGAGACATCGTATCCAAATATACAATTAAAATCAAATATTTAACAAAATCTTATTTTAAAATTACTATAATATTAATGGATATAAGAAAAAAATGTAAATGAGACTTGAATTAGTTTTCAAATCGAAATAAAAATAACCTTATTTAGAAGTATCCAAAAATTATCAAAACAACAAAGATTTCAGCTAACAAAATTTTAATCCGGAATTCCAAACACGTTTATAACAGTGAGAATATAAGGTCAAACGTATTACGTAAACTACGTGGCCTGAAATTTTTACAAGAAAATTACTTTTATGTTTTAAGTTCTTTCAATGTTACTGTGAGATGAGTGTCATGGACATCGAGTGCTTACCGATACAAAAAAGGTAGATTTGTAGATGAATTAGAACTTCTAAATATTTACTGAAAATTTTCAGTGTGTCTCACAAAAATATAGTGTTTAAGAATTTATATAAGATCATTGTCTAATGATTATACTGCAAGCATAATAATTAACAATGTCTTTAAAATTCAGAGCACATCCCAAAACATAATATCCTTAAGCCTTTTCGCGTCTATAAATCATATTAATCCGACTGTATTTAATTGGCCAAACCTTAAGTTATAATTCTAGTAATTTAAAATGATACGTCCTAATAAATATAATTTATGTCCTCACTCTTTTCATTCATTAATTATTGCAACAGTCATCTTATTTCCATGCATATTTTAAAGAAAAGCAGATAAATATAGTTTCCTCGAAGTAAATAAAATATTTGAGATTAGAATTAACGCCTGATCTTCTAACAATATCGAGATTCAAATTTGAAGTGCGTCACTTCGGAAAAAATTAAAGTGTCGAAGTAGACTCATAAGTATTCAATAAGATGCTAGGCTAGCGGAAAATAGTTTCAAGATATTACTTTTACATGACAGTTGCAGTAGCAACTTCGTCTTAACTTTAGACTTAATTATTGCTTTTAATAAAAAATAAATCTTAAGAAGGGATATCGATTTAAAGATGCAGAGATAAGGAAACAAACATAAATATAAAGTTATCACAAAAGGACCAATCATATATCAAATAGGACTTTTGTAAATCACATAATGTGGGCGTCCCTTGAGCATTGAAATAAAATTACGGTGTTGTACTGTAAGGGTGATTTATTAACAGATTCAATTATAAAAAACATGTCAATTGCCAAAGCAATTTCCGCGCTAACAGAGGAATTTTACATTTAATTGGAGTTTTGTGGCTGACATCTATTCAACTTTATATTAATACAAGCATCTCAATATAAAAAAAAAACAAAACTCAATTGTATTTAGTGAATATAAGATGTGGTTAGAAGTGGTTAAAAGTCTCCGTTAAAACTAATTCGGATCTTACGGTACCATAATTCAACAAATGTCCTAACTTCGAAATACCACGATATATTTATTGAACCAATCGAGAAATAAGAAAATTAAGTAAATATAATCTTTGAAACAATTGTCATGAAATATTTTATTCATGTTTTATATGATTTATGAAATATTAAAAATAGACGATAATATTGTATTGATGTTTTATGTTTAGCTTAGATGACAACCGATTACCTATATTGAAAGACGACATTACTTTACAAATAACTCGCATACAGATTCATAAAGTTAATGAGAAAAGAAAACGTAATTATATGAAAATGAAGTTAGATTTATGTTCAGCTAAATACCATTTATGACAAATAACAAGAGAATAATGGATGTCTTACACTATAATGAAAACAATGTACAAAAATTTTCACATTTTGTACAACCAATCTTTTTAATAAACATAACACTTAAATTCACCCTCGTACCCACGCTTATTTGTTAGTTAAGCCCTATTTATAGCACCTTGCTTATTTTTATGATATTCGCAGGGCATAAGTGGTAATACGAAATACAAGGTAAGGTTTTGTAGGAAATTGCAAAAAGATAAAGAAATTCTTGTTTCAACTCATTGAATGTAGCAAAGAATTTTATATATTGTTTTTTACTATACATATTAAATACGATAATTTAGTTTGTTTTTTACAAGCTGAATGACATATTCATAAAAAAAATCAGTTTTATACTTCAGTGACTTGGAATCTAAGTTAATATATAATATAAAGTCTATACGATAATACTTAAAAATGAAAAAAAGTACAATAAAATCTTGTTACCTTGTTAATAAAATCTTTTGATATTCAATAAATTGGCACCTTACATCCGTTATATGTTATACTTCTCCAGACATATAATCCTCCTAGTGCTCTTTAATCTTTATGCCAAATTCTATAAAAAAAATCCAGTCTCGGTAAGCAAAAGGGAGTAACAAATTTCTCTTAACAAAAAATAAATTTATATGGTCTCAGGACCGAAATATATTGGCATATTCTATTTTTGTCATCGAATCTCAATATAAATATTGATATGAATCTATTGAACAGTTCACGCATCACAGGATACACATGGGTTTAATAAAATAAGACGAACGAAACACCCGTGATATAGTGTGTGCTGCCAGGTGTCACTAATGTCATATATTGGATACTTTCAGTCGGAGTGAACCATTATTACATTAATATGTACCTTCTAGTCTTTAGTCTAGACGATATAAGAAAAAAATATTAATATATAAGTTGTTGTTCGTATTTGAATCGTTTATTTGTTGATAAAAGTCGCCAAAAAAGCTCCATCTACGTCATCTGTACAATTTAATCTCATTTCAAGTAATTACTACAATTTTAGTTGTTACGAGAAATGAGAAAACATTAAATATTAACAGTATTCCCGTTCCGGGATCAATGTAATATTGGTTTACTCAAATTTTCATTTACAAACATCTTTATCACGTAATTAGAACTGATAATATATATTGAATCGGTTTAGCGCAGAGGTGCATAAACACCTTATTCGTGCAATAACGACATGACATTTGCATCACGCTAACTAAGGTGAAGGATGCAACTTGATTGGATCATGGCTAGGAATCATGTTAAATTAATTTAATTTTCTAAGTAATAAGTTAATTTTAGTCTAATTAATTTTGGGAACCTCCATAATCTAGGTTTACTAATTTAAGAATACCGTCTTATCGTCAAATCTGTCTATCGTCTAATCGATAAGTTGAATCTATTAAGTAATTTTAAAGACATTTGAATAAAATAATGAGAAGTCACAAACATCATAAAATGTATAGAGGGGGGCCGCAAACAAGTTATGAATAAAAACACAACAGATTTACAAAACAGACGCACATAAACAAAAGAAAAATGCGTATTTAATTCCATATATCTATAAATATTTTCACAAAAAGAAATTCAATCTATAAAATAACTAAAAATCTAGTAATAAAGGTTCAGCACAATATTTTTAAAACTGCCACTCTGCGATACTTGAAAAATACAAAAAAATGTGACTTCACTTTGATTCTTATCGGTTTTTCGGTTTTTATTGCTTTGAACGTATACAAAATTGTTGAATTTTGTCTCCATTACATTTTTTTTATAAATTGCTTTGTGTAGGAAAAATAATGTTGAAATCCTATTGAGTGGAAAAAGATTAATGCTATGCGTTTATCATTAAACCTTAATTGAATTTAAATAAAATAGTTTGTATGAATGTATCCACGACGCAGCCGGAAGGTCTGCTGTTTTTTCAATATTTCCTGAACTTAAAGAAATTGCAACGGTGCCATAAATGCTTCTCTGTTAAAGAAAATTAATAGGCTGTTGTAAATAGTTAAAAATGTATTACCAAAATAAATTTATTACTCATATATTAATACTGTAAACAAAGCGAGAAAACCATGACATAAGTATCGACTTTGTCCAATGAAAACAAGCTCCTTAAATAAAGATGAAAAGAAATATTTTTCTCTAATAAGGCTTATATTATATAACTCCACGATTATGTTGAATATTGCGAGGAACTCTGTTTCTTATGAGTCTTGCGCTATCAAAAGCAAATGACACATTTATGACGGCAATCAATTTTTATTTTCATTGCTTTTCATACGTAACGGTAAACATCCATGGGTTCTTATAATAAAAAAATAAAACTATATAATTATATTTCTTTTGTATTACATTGAGGAAATCAAAAACCTAAGACGTCATTATTACTTGCACCACTAGCTAATACAAGTATATGTATGTAATCTAACAATATGGAATCAGTTCTCAAATAGTTGGAAACCAAGACAATATTCATTGCTTTCCATAAATTATTCTCGTAATAATAAGCCTGAATATGACTTAAATTGTACAAAACTTTTAACGCTTAAAGTTTTTGAATTATTATTTATTTATTGTATACCAACTCAGATTTCAAATTAAACTTTAACGAGCTCTTTTTACAGTCCTCATTTCTACCGAGCATACATAATTGATTTTATGTTGTTTTTTCAGAAGAACAACTTATGAGTTTAATGCAATTGAATTTGACTTCAAGACAATCAAGCAAAACTATCGAACAATTTAGACGAAACATCAGAAAGATTTATAGGAGCGCCTAGACTACTTTGATAGTCTCTTAGTGTTAATGGAGCTATAACAGATGTTATAAGATGTTATAAGCTTATAAGAAGATGTTATAAGCTTATAACATCTTCAGAAAAAATTTCAACCGTCTACAGTATACCGCATAATAGCCAACAGAAATATAGGAGTAAGTTGAAGTGCGAGCGATGAAAAAGCTCAGGCCAATATGGAGACCACCTATAAGTCCTATCACTGGACGGTGACTTATAACATTACTCATTCATTTAATAATTCTTATCTAATATATCTAGATAGACATCATTTCTTTTATTGATTTCCCATTACAATTAAAATTGTTGAATAAGGAAATCAGTTGTGTGTTTTGTTTTGACTGTGTTGTACCTATCAAACCCTTAATGTTAAAAAAGAAATCTACATGTTTAACATTATTATTGTACTAGATCCCGAATATGAGTTTTTGATTAATAATTTAACTTGTTAGTACAAAGTGGAACAAAGTCCTGTAAAACTGGTTGTTAAAAGTACGATTAATGTAAAAAACACAACAGAAATAAAAAAGAAAAATGGAATTTGCCAAAATTTTTCGTAATATATGTATAAGTTTCAATAACAAAAAGTCATTTCAATTGATGGGAGTAGTAAGAACATGCTTATTTTTCACAAAAGTTTTAGACCTCTCGGTGAAATTCGTTAGGAAGCGCATGATCTATGGGATATTATACTTTTATTTTATATCCGCGAATCATCTCTAGCATCACATAGGTAGTCTTTGATACTAAATTTTAAATTGTTCTCTCACGTGAAGTGTTTTAACTAGTTTTTTCTTAAAATAATATAATAATTTATTTCCAATCGTTACTTTTATCTACTCTATATTTTTTATGTTTAAGGCGACAAACAAACAGACGGCCTACTTGATGGAGGTAGTACCACCGCCCATGGATCTGGCTCTTTCAGTCATCAGACAAAACGTATTCTTTACAGACTATATCACGCTGATTTCCTGTTACAGTCCGGTACTATGTTTGACCACAATTAGGCTCTACCATATTTAGATACTTGCAATAATACTTATTTGCTTGTTATTATTTGTATATAACAATTTTGATAATAAACTGTACAAAAAATATTAAAAATAAAAAAAAGGTTTTAATAGGAAAAAAGTTTTTAAAAGCAGAAACAGTCATAAGTCATAACCATAAACAGAATTTAATTTTTCAATCTATTTTGATTATAAAAAAGCTTATTTCCAATTTAAGCAACGTTTCTTTTTTTACATTCTTGTAATTTGTTATCTTATCGTTTTTAAAATCGTCGCCGCGCAGACCTCGCATTAATCAAAATGAGGGCTCGGCAAGAAAGTTGACAAGATTTTTTTTATAAGCATATTCAAAACTAGAAAAATATTTGTAACATAAAGACGTCATTATAACTTTGGTTTTCACTTCATTTATATTGATGTCATGCGATTTGATAGAAAAAACGTTTGGTATGCCATACTAACAATTTATTAAAAATCTCTTTTAAATAAATAACAGTTACCTGACTGAATAAGAAAGCGAACAATCATTTCATAAAAACGTTTTTCGACAAAACAAAAATCCATAGTTTTGTTAATATATAAGTTTTTATATTATTTCGTTTTACCTATTCTCTTCCTAGGACTAAGTAGTGCTGCTATTTTGTTCTTGTCATCATTAAAATAATGTAGCACTTTAGGAGAGTTTCATCAGCTTTTGTGAAAATATGAATATTAATGAGTTCATAAAAAGCTACTCTTCGTTTTCATAGGATTTAATGTTTCTCTTTATTATAGCTATCATGTTATCAGAAATATTACAAATCTATATTTACATTTGAATATAACGGCCCAGTTTTGTACAACAATCCGATTGAGTAAAATAGTATCTAATATAAGATTTGTTAATTCTTTACAAAAATTGCCATTTTCTGAAGCTCTACTTATTTTCCACTACAATATCGACATCAATAAATGTACGGGCATTAAATAGGGCCACTCTTTAACCTATTAGCTGAAACTATAAATTTGTAAAAAAAGTAAAACAGGTTTTTAAGTAAACGACCGAGGATGCGTGATAGGTGTTGAATTTAAATTAAGCAAGGTACTGGAAGAGTTTACCGAACGGTAATAATGATAAAGTGTCACATTTTATTTCTGACAAGATACTTTTTACATTGAGAAACTTTCTAAGAACCTATTCCATCGGATTAAATAAGAAATTATATATTTAGAAATGAAATTATATATTAGAAATTATATATAAATCGTCATTAACTAAACGCCACCACCCTTTAATGATAGGCTGTTTTTTTTAAAGATATTATATGACAAATTCATTTAATGTTATATATTTTCAAAACGAACCATAAATCACAATTTTTTATATAAAATATCTTTAAAAAACAGTGATGTTTCAATGGATTACGCTTTTTGTGCGTCGAAAATTCGCTTAACCCCAGAGAGAATAAATAATATCCTATTTTCATGTAAAAAAGCTTTGTGGAGCCTCAGCGAAGCGTTTCACGAGAATCCACCCATGTGAGAGTTATCAACTCATAGATAAAGTTAACCTAAAAAGAATAAGAATAAAATATAGAAGGTTACTAATTTTAACTTAAAGTCCTAACGAAGTGATTCTAAGAATTTCATAACAAAAAGTGAAAGGAGTCTACAATATATACAATATATTTTTGTTTGTTTTCATTTATTTCACTGTTTATTATTATACTTTTTTTTTCATATTTGACGGAATTACAAGCAATATATGAAACATTCACCGTTGTTACTCATATAGTGTATTAAAAATTTGTTCATGTGTAAAATATATTTAATTTGGCTAGCTTCATTCTAAATATGGACATGTATATCTCTACTATAGTAATTTAACATCTATGGTGATGCGAACTCAATAACAACCACTGAATCAGGATAATGGTTATTGTCGCCAGATGTCGCCATTCCGATATCACGATATTGAACACATTGAACACAACTATGAGCCAAACAGAAATATCAAACATCGTTACCAAATTAATATTCTGATAAATGAATTTTAATTTTGATCCAATATGTTTTATATCTATAAAGCTAAATTTTTATGAACACAGATGTTCCTTGCAATTACAAATACCTAAATATATAATATTTTGTTATCAAAAGTAATAATAAACCACGATCGCTAAATATAAAAATAGAGTAAAACTCGTGTTTTTATTAAATAAACGCCTAGTAAAATCATATATTAGTGTTATAGAATCTTTGTAAGCCTTAGATTATAAGCAAAATATACACAATATTAAATTATAAATACATATTTTTATCTAAAAGCCTTTTACTTCAACAAAAGAAAGGAACTGATTCATGACTTAATATTTTAAAATTATTATATTTTAATGGATATCTCAAAATGTGGAATATTCAATAATGCAAGTTTCATTTATAAATTGAGGTTTTGAGTCAACTGCAGACTCCAAAATATTACAAATGAACGAAGCACAAAAACTACATTTTATAGTTTTCTTAAAAACATTTTTTTAATGCTTCAAGAAGCCTACCGTAGACGTGGCATATCGTTTATAACAAACTTATCTTCGATTGTTGTCAGGTTTATTCTACAAATGAAGGAATTGATACACAATGACTTAACTAAATTGATTCACTTCCGATGAGTGAAAGATTCTAAGATTTATATAGCTCACCATTACCATTCATTGAGGCCATGGAGCCGTGCAGCGGACTTTAAATAATGTTCTATTTTACTTTTACTGTAGAGTTATTATACTCTCCCTGATAGAACCTCCCCAAATTCACTTGTATTTTACGGATTACCTCGGTGTTAGCTCATTTATTACCCTGACAGTCTCCTTATTCAAAGCGGGATTTATTTTGCTCTCATGTAAAAAACTTAGGGGAACCGCAATAAGGCACTTTTGAAACAAATACTCAGACTTTGTCTTTGTTGAGTCCGTTGAAAACCAGTGCTTAAAAAACAAACGCTTTATTACAATAATTTGAAATGTCAAGCTGGATTAACTTGGGTTAAAATTAATAGTAAATGGCCAAGATTTTTTATGTAAATAATGTTTTGCTTTGCAATTAGTGTTAAAAGCCATTTAGTAGGGATATTCCTGTTGTATATCTGTTATTGACAATTCTCTCAGAACAAAAACGTGACTGAAGCCATGTGAATAAAATAAAGGCCTCGCTTTAAATGAAATAAACGAAGCGCGCGTTTACAAGAAAGAGGGTTGTTTGTCTTTTTTCCTCTTCATTTAATTAAACCGATATTGTCTAATGGACACATCATGGAGGGAGGATAAAGAAATTTTATATTTTTACAAACGAATATTTCTAAATACTTGAATAGCATATCATACAGGTTGCTTTACAGAATTTATATATTTCTATCTATATAAAAACTATAACCTTAATGAATTTTTAAATATATAGTTTCATTTCTAAGGAGAAAAAAACTTCTTCATATTACAGAAATGTTTCTAGAATTATGAAAAATCCATAATTGATATATTTAATAGTTGTATTATGTTTATGTAATTCATCATGCAGCAAGCATAACATTAAAAAAATTACAAAAGATAGCAATATGAATTTAGATGAATTGAAATGTTTATAAACACAGAACTTTAAAAACATTATTGATGTTATAAGTCATTGATTACATTACTCATACGAACATATGTATAAAGCATATTAATTAAAGTTAGTCTAAAGTCTAGAGCAAGTTTGGAACGAAGCGCTTATCTGGAGTGCTAATGAGGGTCTCTTCGTCGTTATCTACGTTGTTTCTCATCAGAAAATGATTTTGTTTGATAAACCCCAGCTACCAATTTGTTTTCTATAACAATATTATATTAATAATAGTATAACACATATAAGGGTACCTACTCACTTGAATTTAAAAAATAGCGGATGAAATTAATATCATTTATTGGATTTTTTTTTCAAAACAGGCTATTATTTAATTAAATGAATTATAACTGAAATTTAAAGGTAACGGTCGTATCGACTGACCAAAATAAAAGTACAGCTGTGTCAGATTGCTTTGCAACTGTGGGTATTGCAATTTTCCTTACCACTGCATTGCAATTATGTTTACTACGCCTGTAAAGTTCTATAGCAATGACGTGTAAGCGGTTACATTTTATTTTCATACCAAAATAATAATGATAATAACAGAGTTTTATTATAAATATTACTTCTAAAACTTTACTACAAAAGAGCAAAAATGAATCCTGACAAATGTTAATAAATTCATAAAAAATAAGTTCAATCATATAGGAACCTATGCTGTATACCCGAAATATCGGTTCATGACTAGTTTTATAATAAATCAAACGTGTTCTTAGGCGTGATGATAAATTTTCTGTTTATGTAAACAGTCATATCGGAATTTATATGTTTTCTTTTAAGTTCTTTGACAAGATCAAAACAATCAATCTTTTTATTTTGCAGATGAGAGAAACTTTTTCAAGTTGTAACCTCCCGTTCAAATATACGAATTACCTCGATATAAATAATATAGTTGTGATCGCACTGCATAAAAACGCAGTAAATTTTTCAAGTACTCAACACAACGAACAGAAAAAAACTTTTTCAATGCGTGCTAAATTTATAGGGAGAAATGAATGTACGGTTGAATGTAATAAACAGGAAGAATATAATTCAAAATAGGTATGATTGTAAATATATAAAAACTAATGAGATCTTAGATTTTCGCGAGACATTTAAATGAAACTAAAATATTTCG
>DVQP01003607.1:0-10603 GCA_018231745.1 Danaus eresimus
TAGTTTCTTTCAAATATCAAATTATAAATTTTTCACCTAATGTTTGAGTTGTCTGGCCGAGCCCGCTTTTAAAGATATGTTTTTCTACATGGTTGCTTTTTGGTGTGAGTTTTTATTTTGAAGTTGTATAATGTGTACGATGAACGACAAACTGTACAGTGATGATACTATGAGCATGAATGTATTAGCATTAAGGTCACCGACTTATATTGTTCGTCACGTTATGCCTAAATGTCCACAAAAAAAATAATAATTTTGCAGTAATAAAAAGGTGAAGCTATTTTAAAATATATATAAATATAACACCGCCTTACTTGAAATTAAAATGCCGTGAATAAGTGTTTCATTTTAATATTACATAAAGGTACAAACTTTTTTAATGGCTCCTAAGTGTGTAGTCAGAAATGTTTTACACATTTCTGACTTTTCCATTTTTTAGTAGTGCTCGAACTAATCACCTTTTGGCTTGTAATTACAAAATAGAATCTGGAGTCCGTGTTGCGAAAGCTATATTAAGTTTATTTCTTAAGTTTCGTGTCCTCAGTAGTTTAATTTTGAATTACAGTTAGAGAAAACCGTTCCTTTTATTAGTTGACATTATTTATTGAGATTACACAATTATATTAATTATTGAAGTTTAAATAGGGTTGCAATGAAATGATTCACTGGACATTAGTATGTATTAATTGGCATCAATACCTGAAGATCGATTTGGACTTTGTTATTATAGAAAATATCAAAGAATTATGTGACATAAGGAGGATCACAAAGTAATTAATCTTTTAAAATTATTATATATATTAAATTTTCCCGACGTTTCGATTACTTGCAATCGTGATCACGGGCAGACGAGATGAAATGAAATTGGATAAAATGAAATTTAATAATGAAACCACGTAGTAAATCCAAGAAGCAGAGTTTCATTTGAAGTTGTTACTCTGAAAAATCATAAATATCATAAAATTTTTGTTAGTAACCTATGATTAAGATCAATCAAATTAAAAATCAGTTACAAAATATTTACAAGATAAGAATATAGAAATGACACTAGAACTATAAATATTTTTAACAAAATAGTACTAAAGTACTTTCCGACATCAGCAAATGTAATTTTGGATTTCATAATCAATGATTATTAAAATTCTGAACTTAAACAAGTAAAGACTTTATAACTCATAACCATTAAAAGTACTTAGGTACATAGTTAGCCTGTAGAATATTAACGTGTTCCAAAATATATATAAGATTTTTGATTTGTTCACATAGAATGGTTTTATTTCTCTACACACTTTAGTATGGATTCTTAGTCAAACAATCAACTCTTGCTTGTATGGTTTCAAGAAATTTCCTTTAAAGCTAGCGGTTAAGACATTAACACGATTATTATGGAAACCTGTGAAGGTTCCTACTTAGTCTATATTACTCATATTTGATAGTATAATATCATCAGAATTATTTATAACTTAACTTTTAAAACCATAACATAACAACTATATTTTATATTTGTTGTTATTCAAGTGAAACTGAATCCTTTAAAGTTATAATTTTTGTTCCAGAAATTCAAGAACTCAATTAATTTGTCCTGATTGTTTTGATTAAATGGAATCGAATTTGAGTTATTTGATTATTATTTCATTACGCAAAGAGGATTTTTCGCGATGTTCTTACAAAATTTTAAAATAATTAAATTTATAATTGATAAAAAAATCACGGAATGAATTTTTCTTTTATATGTATCAAGGTGATACAAAAAAAGATTTAATACTTCCGTATTATGAAAAATATTTTTTGTTTTATATGTTATCTAGAAAGCTGAGTCTCCTTATATACATTAATATGATCACAACTATCATGGGAAATCCAAAGATAAAAACGATTTGATACAGTTAATATCAAATAATACCCAGTTTAATCGAGACGCAGAGAGCAATTACAGGTATCGCTTCACCGCGAGGCGTGACTCGATTTTCTTAATAGCAACGTCAAAATCGATTGTCATTTTATATTATCGTTTCCGAACAAACAGAGCTATAAAAACTTGTTAACCTATTTCCGTCTCTTATACAGTCTTTTAAGATCTTTATCTGGACTCGGTTATCGTTGAGAACCTTTTAGTATAAAAATGTGTTTAAAGTTTTTCGATGCTTTTAAAAAATATAAATATTGAATCGCTTATTTTACTTTTTAAATACGCTAAAATACTTAAGGCAATTTTAACAATATTACATAACATTACCTTTATAGAAAATGTATTCAATATGGAACTTTTCTGCACAAAAGATGGTATAAAATGATAAGAAAATATATATAATATCTTTAAGCTGATTCAAGAAACAAGCAGGAAAATTCAGTAAAAACCTTTTGTATTTTAACTGCAATAAATTTTTGGGAACCATGTCAATAATATAAAAAGGAAGAGTTATTTCAACCTTATTTATGTTTTTCTAATACAGTTTTTCCTTACCTGATATCGTATGAAAATCATTTAAACTGTCGTTGTCACAAAAATGCGACAAATGTAAGAAAAAAATGTTTAGAAGTTATAACACGGAAACAGCAAAAATTCTCTAAAGCCTTAACCATAAATACAAAGTAACTTTTTTTACAATGTAACGGAATTTGTGGATTTTAACGATTATAAAGTTTTTTTTAAACTTATTATCATTTTATAAATACTAAATGTATATCTGTAAAATAACATTCCTATTGAAGAATCGGGGAACACTATAAAAATAAAAGGGCGAGAGATGGGGCAGTCGTTGAATATTTCTCATAGATTTAGGCGTCGCACTTTGAATTTATTATATCATTCTGAAAGAAAATATCTCATTTAATCAGATAAATTATCTGTAACTGTGAGAATTTCGTTACAAAACAAACAGAATTGGACATTTTATTCTTGGAGCATTACCAAAATAAACTTCACTACATTTCTGTTTTTCTTGTTGCTTGTAACAAGGTTTATATTTCTAATTAAATTTACTTAAGGCTTTAAAATGTAATCTGTATACCTCTTCTTTTGTTTTCGTTTTGTGGTATCTAGCGCATATACTTGATAAGCGGACAATTTTCTTCCGGGTAACATTGTAGACATCAGTACCTTGTGTACCTACCATACACATTAAAGTTGTCAAAGCTTTCACGGTGAAGATTAACGATAATTTCAAAAGATTCCTTTCTTTTTGTAACACAAATATTTTACTTACTATGATGTATGATAATAGCAGTTTTTATTTTCGTTTCCAAGTTGAGACTTGAGCGTTGAAGTTCTACATTTCCGTCAGTTTATTTAATCGTCATGTTAATTAACATCAGTCGAAATAAAGCAATCGCTTCGTTTTAACAACTTTACCCAACACAAAGAGTCTGTTGATTGTATATTTAAATTTACCATTTTATAACCATTTAAAACGAAATATTGAAAATGTATTGATAAAGTATAGAAGAATAAATTTAATAAATTATTATTCTTATTACATTATTTTAATTTATTTTCATGTAGTATGCAATGTTTATAAAATAAGCAACAATAATGATATCATCGTCACATCAAACGACTATTTGATTATATCTAATCTTCAAAATTTTCAACTCTGTAACTAGCTGGGTTATAAAAAATATTTAAATTAAAAATATACATTTTGAAGAGAAGATTTGCAGACCAGGAATTTAATTACTTTATATACACAAACAAGATCAGTTAATATAAAACTAAATAGAATTATTACGTGTTTGTTGGATAGAGGTAAACATATGGAAGTAACCTACATATGTTAACAAAATTTACGTAACCCTTTTTGCGACGCTCCCTTGGTAAAACTATGTGAATTAAGCTTACATTCACATATTAACTCAATTCATCACAAGAACTACTTTTTACAGCAACAAAAAAATATTTATAACAATGATATCGACACTGATTATTTAACAAGGTTCTTATTAAATTACTTAAGTGATGGTCTATTAAATTCAACGAGCTCGGAAATGTTCCAGATTTTCTCGTAATCAAAGTAAATACGAAATGAAATATTTAAGCCCTGACAGATTGAAATGGTATCAGAATTTGAATAAGGCTCTCGTTATGAATGAAGACAAACAAATCTCAAACTCACTAACCGAGTAATGAATTAGAGAGACGAATCATCTAATGGTTAACGACCCCACTCGATCAAAGGTCAGCAAATTCACTGCGAATGGCAGTTAAAGCTTGTTTGCTAACGAAAAGCAATAGTTTATATATAAGTCACTTTACTGAAATTACGTATGACTGTAATATGTCTTACGTATGTATGTATTTTCCCAGTTAAAAAAGCTACTGAGAAGAACATGCAACTATTTCATTTTATATTGTATATAAAGAGGAGCAATCCTCATAAAAATTTTAATGTTATGAGTCGTGGCTATAGATATAGGTAATCTAGTCATGTTATATTTAATTCATAAAAATGTATAATATACTACTTTAAACGTCGATTGGTTTTTTTTTATGTAATGACTATGAAATCGACAACTATTATCGACAAGACCGTGTGTACGAAAGACTTGGAAACATAAGTTTTACAAACATTCAGATGTCAGAGACTTTCTTAAATACGAATGAAAGAAAAAATATTTTCTGAAATGTGTTTTTTATAAAAAAAAAACTGTTTATAAAATATATAATTTTATAAAATTCCTACTGAGCTTAAATTGCTGAAATGTTCGCATGAGATCCTTTATAATTCTACGGGGCTTTGAAGATGCAGTTACCATGGCAACGATCTCAACTAATTAAGCTGATGTTTCGCTTCAAAAAATGACCTCCATTAAAACTGGACAAGCGTCTTGCACATTGTAGACAGCAAATATAATTTTTATCTCGTCTAATTGGTTTTTCGCTCGACTTTAACGGAGAAACTTTTCCATTTTTTGTTATGGATGTTTGAGAAAAATTGCCTTCATTATTATCAAACGAGTCACAAACTTATGTCTAAGAGATTATCTTCAAATGTTAGAAAGATTCCTATATATGGGCAATATCTTGTTCTCTCTCACTCTAAACACGCATATTCTATATATATAGAATATTCAATAGGTTTGTTGCCTTAATACGTTTACAATTGATGGCAGTAGTTAGCCTGTTAAATGCACTGCGGATAGTCGCTTAGTTAGTAAGCGGAGTATGCTGAAATGGCAATCGTTAATGAGATTCATTTAGAGCACTCTACACGCTTGATAGGGAAATGTGCAACGAATTTAAGATCACAAGCGTTTAGAAACATTAAACTTGTAAAAATGTTAGTACAGTTAGTGCTAGTGAATAATAAAAAAAGAACATTTATCAAATTTTCTTTTAATAAGTTCAACGATATCTATTAAAGGAAATCTGTGACTTTAATTGTGTTTTCACTTAAACCGACGATGGAAAGGTTAATGTTACTGGAAAAAACCTCCGAACCGCCTTACTTGTAACATTTTTAGCCGTTAACATATCATTTTTACAAAAAAATAAAGTATTTAAAGGCTAAGGATATTTTACAATTAACCTTTGACTGAACTCGTTATCAAGCATAAATTTAGATTCTTACAATACGTTTTAGCCGTAGTATGTGAAAATCTTAGAATAGTAAAATATGCTACAATTTTTGTTACACATTTTTACCATGTTACATATTTGTAAACTTTTTGATGTAACAACAATATAAAATAAAAGGCAATGCTCCTCTTTAACGCATTAGATAATAGTAATTAATTAAAGAAACAATTTTATAATATATAAATATTTCCATAACAAAGTTACTTACACTTGGATCTCTGTAATTAAGGGAACGCACAAAAGAATCAAGTTTCATTATTCCGCACGGGATTCAGAATGTTGTAGAACAATGTATACAGTAATTCGGTTGCGAGAACAAGCGTCACAAACGGGGAGTAATCTCGGGATACTTTAAACTTTGGGTTGTTGTCATGAGATAATTCACGTTATGATATGCACTACCTTTTGCAGGAGATTTTATAAAATACAAGTCATAATAGGAGTGGCTTTCCAACACGTTACTTTTCTACGCTGCTGTGTAAGAAGTTGTAGATGTTTCTCTTCAGACTTTATTGTAAGTATACAAGTTTTTAAAAATAAAAGAAAGGTGAAATAATAAATAGATTCTGATAGAGTAATAGATAAAAGCATCTCGTTTTAAATAATCCTGTACTCTTCGTGTCGTTTATAGTGCAAAAATAAATCTTTGAATTTGTAGTTCAACGATAGTGAAGTCGTGACAAACCAAAGCGAAGATCAATATACACTCTCTCTCGGTTGTTATGAATTAGTTGTTTGTTTAATACATGTAAAAGCTTTACTTACAACATGAAATAAATGCCAATGTATTTGTAGAAAAAAAACTATTCATCTAAGATGAATATTATGCATCGGGTCTCTTTATGGGTCAGAACAAAAGAAGAAATATGGGATAACAATGAAATGCAATAAAACTTTGGTCCACCAACAATGTCCATAGTTAAGAGACTCCTTACAGCCATTGGCACGACGCCAGCAAGAGGGACGTTCAGGTTTTATATACGAAGAACATAGAACAAACAATAGGCCAAGGATATGTAGTATTTGAATTTCTCGTTTCATATTAAAACTGGATGTTTTCTGTGTTGTTGGCTTAGGTTCAAAAGATAAATGAAATAAATCAATAGTATTGACTTTATTTACGTAATAGAAACATTGTTCAAATGAAATAAACTAATTTGCTTTGATTTACTTAGTGTGTATCAATTTCAGCTAATACACAAAATGAACTCAACCATATGAAAATTTGTTCAACTACCTCTCCTTATATTTGTGATTGATTTATTATACATACATTTAAAAAGAATTCTTACTTATAGAATAATAAATAATATTAATATATGTCTTCAAATAGTCAGATAGTTGAGATTTTTAATATTAAAAATTCTATTTCTGACTTTTGTACCTATATATTATGATCAACAAGAGTTCCAGCATTACATAAAAATGCGACCCTTAAAGCTTTCTTAAATAGCTCCTTGAATCAAATTTGACATAGTTGATGGCTGTCTCAATTGTGCCCTGATTTGTATTCAAATTGACGCTTGTTCCGTACTTTCAGTGATAATTAATTAAATGAATCTGTCTTAAATGTCACGACTAAATATAGTATCAAATATAATTTGTTGGAAGTTATGTAATATTATAATACTGTTTAATGAATCAAACGTCACTTATTCCAAATACCACTAATGCCCTAATTTTAAATCCTGCCTTTAATGAAATTTAAATACGTTTATAATGCGAGGCTATTATAAAGGAAGAATGAACGAGACGTATGTAGGTGGAACGTTAAACGTTATGTATGGTACAAGAGTACATTATTTCTCAGTAGTTAAAGCACCTCTATAATTAATTGCAATTTGCACAGTTTGCAAGATCATTTATTTCGTTTATTTTAATCTTGTTGCTGTTAACAGGTAACCGTCGTATAAATTAGAATTATGGCAACTTAAACTGTATTTTGTAGTGACACTATTTCTTTATAATAATTTAAACAAATATCTTTCATTCAATTCAAAAGTATCATTCAGAGGGTATCTAGTCATTATATAAGAGACGAGCATAAAAGTAAAATGTTAAATTTATGAAAGTTGGAAGCTTGGTATAAAAGTGGTTTAGTGAAATTACAGATTCAACGCCGGGTAGGGACCGTAACTTAATAATGTCCCAGAGGAAAATGCTCCTTTTGTGTGGCAAAAATGGTACAGGTATATTGTGTTCAGGGTCGCATTCACTCAAGAAACGCTCAAGAAGAGCTCAAATGAAAACTGTTCCCGTAAGTATTTTTCCAAAATTATGATCTATTGTGGCCATCTTAGTATTATAGGGACTCAAATTTTTCATTAAGAAATTATTTTCTTTTGGGTTTTTTTTTATAAATTCTAATAATTTTATTTCATAAGTCTCCGAATTTTAAGATAATTCGCCTAAATTATTTACATGTTTGTTTTACGTACCTTCATATAAGGTAATATTGAAGTAGAATTATTAAAAAAAAACTATTCCATTAAAATAAAAGCTAATGTTGTAACTTGTTAAATTACAATTTTAAAATTTGTTAATTAGATAATTCATCTGAATAAACAAACATTTTTATATATATAAATAGAATTTTAGAAATAACTTTCATTTTTTTTAAGAACTCAATAATGTTATTAATTTCGCCTTTTTACCACCCTTGTGTATTTCTGTTCAGCTAAGTTTTATCGAATAAGATCAGATCAAAATCAGAAGTATTTCAGATCCACTCTACCAAACCTCTTCACCAAAAAAAAATTAGTACAATCACCCAGGCTGAAACGATCAGTGATCAAATTATGAAGCTCGAATATCTGACACTTTGAACTCTTTCACTCGACTATACATCTTTTTTAAACTTAGTAATCAAGGTTCGTGACTTTTTGTTTAAGATAGTTGTCGTATTCTATACAAATAATAAAAGGAAGATTTTCCAAATCTCAGTAGCTATTTACAATAGAAAAATGTGAGGGTAGTAGTGGAAGTAGTGGAAAGACCTCATATAAGCAGTTGTCAAAGGAGATCAGGGCTCTCGTTTCGATAGATTAATCGATCGTAGATTTTAGGAATGCGTTTCAATTCTTTCGTTGGTATATTTAGATTTGGTTTCACGATAAGTTTAAATTGAGATATTCAAAAATTATTATTTTCAATAGCTTTTATGTTTGCGTTAATTTAATAAAATAATAGTGAAATTGTGTGAAATATTGTTGTTAAAGGTAACATAAAAAATAAAACAAATTAATTATAAGTCAAAAAAAATATCAAATTGCATTTTAATTAACATCCCTATACATTTTCATGAATGGTCTACAAAAAATGGGAGAGTGTAGGTCAGTCTTGCGCTGCGAGGGTTCTTTAGTAAATGTAATCAACCTCAATAACGGTGACCTTTTTTCTCATTTACTATTTTTTTTTTTTTGGTAAAAAAGGGTTTCTTATATTATACTTATATAAATGCAAGATAGTAGGATACAAGTTCGAATAAATATAATATTCCTGATAGTGAATTTTTTTTTTGTTGTAAATATGGCAAACATTATATAATAAGAATATATTTAATATGAAATTATTTTGATACCATTAAAACCTCAACTAACGATATAGTAGTTATCCTAAATGTAGGCATGAAAATAAAGAAATTTATTAAACGAAAATTTAGTGTGTATAAAATTTCGTTGGCTAGATTCTTGAGAAATTTAACATTTAACTTAACAAAATCTATTTCTTTATTATCTATTAACAATTTAAAAGATGTATTGTTATAAGCGTCGATTAAATTTAATCTTGTTTTTTATATTTTGATACCTTTTCTTATGCTACTACCTTTTCGTAAATGTTTCTGGATAAGAAGACATAACCCTTTTAAGCTTATTAGAATAAAATTGTTTATGATTTTCGTATTTCCTCAAAATATAACTTGCATATAATATCTTCTTCAAGGATCGTGTGTATTTTATTTCCCATGCAGTGCTTTTACAGACTCACATAAACTTATTACAAATTATAGAAGAAGTACTTAAATATAACAAGGAACGTAAATTCACTTCCTACAGATAGTCACTTCCTTCACATAGTTTTCAATGTACTAATAGTGAAGTCCTTACTATGCTTTGTCAATGGACGCCGTATTGTATTATTGTCTCATATAAATATTACACAGAATACATTCGACGGATGAAATGAGATTTCTCAGCTGAATACGTATTCTTGAATAAAGGAACTTTTGAATAAAGTATGAGTCTTCTGATTTAAGGGAATGTATGCATTACATTTTTTATCATAACTTGATAATCTCGTAGATGAAACAAAAGCATTTTTACATTATTTCAATACATACAACAGAGCAGTTATAACACGGCACAAGTTATTTCGGATTATATTTACTGATTTCAAAGGGCTGAATTAAGTTTTAATAACAACATTTTAATCATTATTTTGTTTCTTGCAGAAGCCTCTCTCACGATATAGATGTCGCCTCGTATATTTTAAAAAGTTATTAACACTTTAATTAAATAATTCCAATTTTGTTTAAGCTATAGTATCTTGAACTTAATTCTTAAATATACAACATAAGTTTATAAATTGTTATGTGATTAAAATATTTTATACTAATAAAATATACATATATAAAATATATTTTAAATATATTTTGTTGCTTTAATAACCGGATGATATAACATTTACATAGTTATCATTGCATTGAAAATACAGATATTTTTCTTGTAGACAAGCAGACCGTACCTAATTTACAATTTTGTTTAATTATTTTTGTACGGTAAAAATTTAATGTATATTTAGAAAATAAACCAACAATTATAAAAGAAATATTACATACACAATGTTAGAAAACTCTTATCCGATGGGTTTATTTCAGACAAAATCCAACAGTAAGTGAAGTTTAACTGAACATAAAAGATTCTTCTTAAAAATCGAGAATAGATAAAGCCATTTTAAAAGGTCCTTTTTTCATAAGAAAAGATACACCAACGACACATCACAAATACAATACGTATGGAACGGTAAGAT
>DVQP01003608.1:0-10602 GCA_018231745.1 Danaus eresimus
TCGCGAAAATCTTAGATCTCATTATAAAAATGTTTTGTTTTAGTACCAACTTTTGAAACGAACAAAAGATAAAGATTTCTAGTTATCACGACACATACATATGTAAATTACCAGACAATTGTAAAAGACTGGTTTTAAAAAGAAAAATTACCATGCTAGCTTTTGTCTTTGGAAATATATAGTCAAATACGAAATGAGACGGCTAACAGCTGATTCAAATATAATGAAATACGAAATTTGACATAGACAAATTACCCCGGGAACTTACGTCGCGAATCTGATACGTCAGATTAGAGCGTGAAGGGTCGCCTAGACCGGTTCGTTTTGCGTACGCGTACTTGAACGTCTCTAGGACGCGGTGCCAGTACAGGTTGGAGCCGCGCGCCACGTCGCTGTGGACGCCCACCCAGCCGTTGAGCATGTTGAGGATGAAGGCCAGCACGGAACCCGAACCCGGCAGCGGCACCGAGTATAGCGTGTGTTCCTCGGTTAGCGGCACTTCGATTGGTTCTTGCCACTCCACTCTGATAGAAACGATGATTTCATAAATTTTAACAAAATGAGAAGATCGATAGAGTCAGTTAAAAAAGATATCGGCGATATAATAAGGATTCTAATAACGATTTAATGGTAAGAAATTTTGTAAATGTCATGTATATTATGTATATTCTATAAGATGAATTCTGACCACAAAACCCTAACAGATGTATGGAATGTGAATATTTTATTTTTTTGGTTTATACCTGTAGTTGTTGAGGTCCTCTTCTGTTATAATTCCTCCCAAGTTCCGTATATCGCGGACGAGCGCCCCCGTTAAGGAGCCATTGTGAATCGCCTCCGGGCCCTCCTCTGCGATGATATCGAGAGTACGAGCTAGTGTTGGTTCTCGAATGTAATCGCCCTCGTTCCAGACCTCCCCGGTCGCTGGATTGACGTACAACTCTCTGCAAGCCAGTAGTAATAGAAATAAGCATTTTTATTACACTCTCATTAAGGCTTGAGACTTTCAACCCATCCGTTACAGTATAATGTTCTTGTTTGGTATACTGTTATAGGCATATGATTAGGAAAATGGAATTAATCAATATCATATTATTGTTTAGTTCATTATATATCAAATACTTATAAGGTTTTGATTTTTATATCGACCAATTGTGTAACAGTCAAAACAGTACCCGCAAACCATACCACACTCGTTTATTCTGAAGCCACGTACTTAAAACAAAACATTACAGTCGATAAAATACTACCATTAACTCGAGGAAAGTCTTACAACAGAAACCGATAAGAAGTTTTATCGGTTTTAGTAAATGTGTAAATTTATATTAATTAGTTAGTAGTATGTTATAAAAAGTATACAAAAAATGTCTACCGCATTGTAGGTTCGTTGTGAATACGGGTGCTGTATGTTTTCAAGACCCGACCCATGTATTCGTTGACGCGATGTCCCTGCCGGCACAGTTCTGCCGTCGGCTGCACCAACTCCGACCAAGGAAGGCGTCCGTACTCCCGATGAAGCGCGCCATAGCCTCTCAGTTCTCCAGGGACGGCGATGGCCAGCCCCCCTACGGTTGAAGAAGCGTTGGCGAACATGCCTTCCGTTGTTGCTGCTGGGGCTCGTTCTCTCGCGTTGATAACTCGTACTCGACGAGTCTGTGCGTCGTAAATGGTTGCTAGGAATCCGCCGCCGAGGCCCATGCATTGTGCACACGAAATCCCTTCACAAAACAACGTCGCTATAGCCGCATCCACTGCAGAGCCCTGCCTTTCCAATATAGCGCTGAAAATATACCAAAAATAAATTGCTAAAGAGACTATTTACCACAGTTTATTAAGTATTATTGTCTAAGCCTCAGACAAAGTTTATTATGGTCATGTTGGAGATATATTCAATTTCAGACAGATAAATTTTAATTTATAGATATGTTAAAAGATGATTATTAAAAATTGTTTTCATAAAGTTTTTTGTTTGTCGAAAGCTGAAAATGAAAGGATTGTTACCTATGTCTGATAATGTAATATACTCAGGAGTTGAATCTGCTTTGAACAGAAAAGGAGTCTAAGTTACAAACTGAGCGCTTATTTAAACCAAATTTTCTGCCAAAAAATTTTATGACACCATCTATTATCTGTATCTACTAATCGGAACTAAATAATTTTAAGTACATACTGCCAATGGTAGACAAATTATTTATTCGAATCCGGCTTTTTTTAAATAAAGGAAATAAAAAGAAAACGGGAATAAACTAGAAGCTGTAATGGAAGCACAATTTAGATAATTTGTTATCTGATCAACAATTAATGGACCTGTAATATTTGCGGTGACCGAAATATGGTGTTATGGGCCATATATAGTAAATCTTGGTCCAGTTGTTTAGTTTTTTAAGGATGAAGTTGAAAGAAAGTGCATTGTTTGACATATAATTAGCTCACCGTCCAATAGAAGCGCATTCGTATCCATTGGCGGCGACTGCGGCGCGGCGATAGCGCGTCTGGTTGTGGTTGGCCCACGGCTGCACCACCAGCACCGCTACCAGCGCGCCAACTAACAGCGCCGTTAACACGCTGCTCACTAGCAGACAACGTCGTGAACAACAACTGGAAACAAACCGCACATACAACCTTGCCACATAGCTTGTTTTATAGCAGTCTTTATATCTTTATGTATCATTATAGTTTGTTTCTCAACGAGAAACCGAATAAAATATCGGAAAAATGGTGTTAGAGTTGTATTCTATATGAAAGAACCGGACAATGATGATAGATGGCGCAGTCTGTTAGACATAGTGTCTTTTTATTGTTACAAAAACTCTCGTTTACGGTTTAAAATTTAAATGCATAAAATCCTAAATAAACAACGGTATAAAGGTGTTTAATGATAACAATATTGTGGAGCAGCTCAACAAAAGATAGTTCGTTTACACCCATTTCTGTTTTATCTTATGTATTTTAAATTATACTAAGCACAAGTTTGACTGTTCACACTAGATACACGAGTTTTCTGTTTCTCACCTAATGACCTGCGAATGGTATGCGATAATTTATGAATAGAAAATTTAACCCTCCCGATGTAGTGTTACCATACGAACATATAATGCCTAACATACTGCTCCGTTATGCTAACTGAGAATTTCAAACATTGTTCATTAAATTTTTATATAAGTATACTATCGGGAAGATACAATTTGTTCGTTTTATTTTCTCATTTAATTTTTCTAGTGAGTTACTCACTACTAGAGACGAATAATTCACCAACATTTTATTGAACTGTGATTTAATGAAAACTGTAGAAAAACCGGTAATTTACCTACTTTTATTAAGAATACCAATTCTTTTCAAAAGCTTCCGTTATGAATGGTAGTCAATGTTTTGCAAAAAAGCCACCTACGTACATAGTATATTCAGATTTTAATGATATTCTCAAATTTAACGCGAACGAAGTAATCGGTAAAAGCTAGTACATACATCCATTTATATTTATTTTCAATAAAATTTTATTTTCCTTCAAGGATGAATACATAAAATGATGATAATTTTTTCGACAGCAAAACTATTTTCCATCTTTATAAAACTTACCTTCACTTGTCATGCCAAGGTTTTAGGATCGTCACAACGAAAACAGTAAGACATATATACCAAGCATTTTCAGATTTGAATAAAATAACGGAAAATATTGAAATAATTTGGCTAGTGGTAAATGAAATCCTTGTTTTGACGTTAATGTCATAGACGGAAAATCGAGCTGGTTGATTTATGACGTAATAGAGAAAGTTGGAGGTTTGTAGTGATATAGAAGCGAAAAGTATAAGTTCTTATAACATTGCATAATTTTGGACATAAGAAAACTTTGAAGACTATTGAAGTGAAACTTCTTATGCGACTTGCAACAAGGTTGCGTTCAGCGTTTAACGTTCAAAGCTCCTGGCGAGAGGGAATAGAAAGAGTCGGCTCGAAAGTATGTGGGTGGAACAATTCAAAAAAGTTTGTCTTAAAGAAACAATATCAGTTCATAAAAAATTATTTGTACCCCTTCCTATTTTCATTTCCACAAAACGAAGTGAAACTCCAAGCACAATTTTTTATTTTATTTTATATATGTATATACCATAACAAATAATAACTTATCCAATAAATGGTGTAATTCTTAGTAGCCAGTAAGATTTTCGTATATCCCGGATTGCTAATAGAAATATGTTTCCTCCTTATTTAAATATACTTACTTTGATCTATTGTTTCAAGTATATATTCAATGATTTATCTGCAACCGTGGAAGTATTAAATTTATGAAGAATATTTTCATTTTTTTCGAATAGTATATCAAACATTAAAAACACATTTTTTTTTTAAACACTAATCAAACTTGGTTTAATACAATATATTGTATCTTTTTCTTTTTTTATATTATACCAAAAGAAGTCTGTCATTCGCCATGTAGGCTCTAAATAGAAATAATTGTTAATAACTTAAAATTTATAACAATAGCCACAACAATTTCATTCATAGCTTTCGTCAGCCTTATACAGTTCATGATTTCGAACTGAACGGTATTTCAAGTAAATAAAGTAATATTCAAGGTATATGTATATTGATTAATGATTCAATGATTCCAATATATATATAAATCCTTAGTAGAAACACGACTTAAATACTTTTTATTAACAATGACCATAATTAAACAAATATTTTAGAAGGTAATATACTCCTAATATCCCACAATCACCGGTTGCAATTCTCTTTTGTTACCGTTTTCCATCTCAATGTGCATATTAAATTGATAGTCAATAGCCAATAATCATTACAAAAAAAAAAACTTTCAAAATTAAGACACGCATATGCGTGCATCAATAATTTTAATGGCTATCCCATTGCAATGAAAGTTAATTAAGGTTGTCCTACCACATGGATCATATTATATATATAATATAGGGTTAAGGGTATAGACTTTGCATGTTGGTACTTCCGATGTCATGAACCAACAGAAATATTAATTTCTTTTATTTAGTAATATCATATTTTCTCAATAATTTTTTCGGTTCATTAGACTGGTAAGTTCAAACAACTAGGTTTTATAACCTTATGGATCCGTGATATAACTGCGAATTAAATGAAATTATATTTTAATTAATTATATAAATGTAAAACCTACGTCTATCAATGTTATCTCTACAATAGTAAAGATTATAAGGCGGCTTAGGATTTTAGATAAAATAATGATAAAATAAGATAAAATAATGTTATAACTTTTATAATTTAAAGAGTGGTCTTTACTCTTTAGTACAATTTAAGTATTTTTTTTATTGTTTAATCTAATCTTATAAATCAACAATACGGATGATGTTATAAATATATCGTCTTTGGAAAGTTTTGTAATTTTATTCTGTAGATACACGAAGGTTTTCTAGAGATTTTATGATAAAAAAAATTACCTAGTAGTCAATGTATGACATTTTTCTAATGCGTAAATATTAGGAAAAAAAAATTAGTTATATGCTTAATGAATGACAGTAAAAGATAACATTATTATTTAATATCTACACACTTTTGTTATTTAATAGATGTTAATATGATTGTGAAAAATTAATCGGAACTGATAATCTAAAAATATTCTTAAGCGACGGATCTTTATCGGCGTTTAATTGATTTAGCACATATTTTAAACCTCCGAACGGTCCCTTGATATTAAAGCACGGTGGAACTAATATTAGTTGAGATGAATCAAAATTTTATATGTAATAATTTTAATATAACAAAAAATCCAATAAACGGATTGTCATGGGATTGTTCCATTCACTACTATTTATATCTGATACATATATATCAAAATCCAAGACTGATGGCTCACAACTAAACGAATTCTTGAATCCAAATAAGTAGGTATAATGAAATTTCAAATTCTTAATCAAACGTCAGATCATTTGAGAATCCCATTCCAATTCGTAACATCCAGAGATGAAATATTAAAATTTTGATATACCTACCTAAAATTGTAGTAACATGTCCATTAAGGATATCTTTATTCTTGGGAAGTATGGACAACAAATTTAAAATATTTTAAACCATTTACAATCTTCTTAGTCAGTATGTACTTTCATCTTTGACCAAAACATCGTCAATTTTGTTTTTCTTTAATAAATTTAAACACATTTGTGTAAATATGGATACTATCTGTAAAGTCGCAAAAACTATTCATTATACGTGGCTGAATTTTATTTAAATACAAATAACTAATTTAAACTTAAAAAACGAATGAATTCTTATAATTGTGTTATAATTTTATAATGAATTTATGAATAAAAAACTATAAAATGCCTGAATTTTTTATGATTTTTGTCACATTTTTTTTTCAATCAAAACTTACTTTTCAGACTCTACCATTTTTCAATTAAAATATAATTTTTATGTTTCCCTATATTCACTGAATAAACACAATGCATTTCGTTAAACGACCATTTAAATATCATTCATACCTACTTTCAAATAAGTAATGCTAATAAACAATTAAAAACACGAATGTTTGTCATATTTAGGGTGTTCCAAAACGCAAGTGGACTCAAAACTCACGACATTAATCATCATTCAGTACTCTGGACAGTCATCAGCTGCCATTACAATCACAAACTCAGTCCAAATCGTAAGAATATTCATGTCTAAAGTAGCGTCAAGTTGTCAAGTTTATAATCAGAAAGCAGAAGTTAATTAAAACTTGAGTAGCAGAAGACACAAAGGAATGTACTACCAAACTGGTAGGACGATTTAGTGCAGGTGCTGGGTGCAAGTGCATGGCGAGGAGAAGTGAAGAGGCGACCGATAAAAAAATCACGCACCGGCGCTGGCCTCATATCCTATCACATCGCATCATATGGACTAAAGAGAACCCGAAGGCTTAAGAAGTTTACTACCTGGTATTCAAAGAGAAACTAGGGCGAGATAACAAATAAGAGTCATTGTCTCCACTTCATTTTTATTAACTGAGTTTTAAACAACGACTTTTACTGTGGTAAGTTCAGATAATTGTATCCTTTTTTTAATATTATATATTTTAAATTATTTTGCAAATTCGCTGTCACACTTTTTTTTTCACACGAGCTAGTCAAAGTTAGTGTTTGTCTTTTTACAAAGGTACGAGTCACAGTAGAACATTATTTTTTTTCATAAAAGTATTTCTCGGAACACTAATTGTTTTTATATTTGGATAAGCTATTCAAGATGTCAGAATAATAAAAAAAAATTCAATCTGGACTCATTCCAGACAACAATAGCAGAAAATCCGACATAAGGTAGCGATTTTTGAAAAAAGTAAAATGTGCGAATATCTCGAAAACTGTGATATTTTTACTGAGGTGAAATTGTGATTTTCTGATAGATCTCGAAATCATCTAACTCCCGTGTTCATTTTGGGACACTGTATATATATAAAAAGAAATTAAAAATACAAGAATATTTAGCACAACTTTTTGGCGGACTAAATAAAAATAGTTTCTTTCAATTGTTACAATCAATGTGGGTAAAATGTGCAGTTCTTTGGAATTAGAAACATAAACTATTGTAAAGACAGTTTAGGCTTATACCAAACAATAAGGCGATTATTTTTAGGATTACTTGATTAATTAAATATTGAACTTAATTAAGAAACGTTATTCTCTGTATTAAATCGACTTAGAGATTTATTTTTCATGGTTATGTGGCTATATGGCGGTTGGTTTCAATCGCTACGAAACCATTCGGCTTTCAAAGAGAAGCTCTGCTTTGCTTCATTTCAAGGCTCCGAACGGCTTGGTAGATTCCTATGAATTATTCAATTAGTTATTGTAAACTGTTTGCACGGTTTGGGAGAGCGCTATTTACTTTTTGCACTGTTCACTGGATTGTTGCGAATTGTTCTGAAACTTTTTCCTATGAATGGCCTTAACCGCGTAATGTTCAGGGTAACACCTATATATTTTTAGTTCGTAAATTTTTCTAAGCAGTTGTGTATTTTAGGGTAGCTGTCAGATAAGTTAAATATTTGGCCTCGTTTTTTGCATCCGGCATCCGTGAGTAGTAAGTTGAGAACGCGTGAATACCTATATTACTAACTGTGAAAGAAGTTTTTGCATCTTAATAATCATTACCCGACACCACTTTAGTTGTTCGTTGTAAGGGACTTTTTTTCGACAATTATGTTTTTTACATTACGCCATCTGAAGGTTGAGTGATATGAGAGTTATTGTGGCATATACTTTTAATACGTTGACCGCGTCACACGGTTGCTAGCCAGGAGTTGTTGTGTTGTGTTCTGTTTATCACCATGAACAGTATCATCGATTTATCTGCTTTTTTCGCTATGAAATTGGCTAAATCTTCTGTTATCCAGTCATGGTAACCCACATTCTAGACTTTATTTGCAACAGTAACTTTGGTTTATCAGTTTTACTGCAACTTGACATAATCCGTTTAACTTCAGTGTCGAACCGTAGAACTTCGTGATACGGGACCAAAAACAAAAACCTCCAAGATCCCCAAAATGGCCATGAAAGAAGTCTAATCCCCAACGCTATGGAGATAGCAGTTCTGTTCGCTTCTATTTTCATCCAAAATTCATATTAAAACAACAATCGCATACCTCCCTTACCTTGATAACTGGCGTAAGTTACTCGATATTTTCTAGACCATATTATAGCGGAGTTGGCAGAAATTGCAAATTTAATTTTGGCAACTACTTACTATGGAGACAATCAGAAACACAGTGGGCCTCCACCCTTTCTTTGTAATTTTTTTGCATCTGAACGAAGTGACTCGCTTTCCCTTGTTTCGAACGAATTTTTTTTTCTAGTAAAAAACTCTAGAAGATAAAACTAGTGTACAATAATCTTTAAGTTTAATACCTTCATTGCTTTAGGTGTAATTTTTTTTATATTATGTGGTTTATGTATCTATCTGCTTTTATATCAACTATTTTTAGTCGACAATAGTATGTAATACTGAATGAATTAGTTGACCATGAAGAGCCGCGTTCCGATTACGTCGTATAAAAGATGTCACCGGAAATAAATCATTGTATTATTAAGGTCTACTATAAAAGCATTCGAATTTAGATAAAAGTAAAATTAAGCAGTGTACTTTCCATAGTTCTAAGTAGATTAAATAATTACCTACATAATATTATCCTTTATAATTTTTTCAATGCAATAAAGTATTGTGTTTAAAGAAATACTTTCGAGTTTAGATTATATGTTAATAACTAATATTACGTAATTTATTACTTTCCGGTTATTCTAGCGATGGCGTTATAATTATTAATAAGCGTAGTGTAAATTGCCGTGTTGTTCAGGTAAGGAATCTATACGTACCTACTCTTATAACTACATAGTATAAAACAAAGTAACTTTCTGTGTTCCTGCCCATTTGTATGCTTAAATCTTTAAAACTACGCAACGGATTTTGATACGGTTGTTTATAATAGATAGAGTGATTGAAGAGGAAGGTTTATATGTATAATAACATCCAGTAAATAGTGAAGAAGTACTGTTATTTTTGAGGTTTCTAATCTGATGTCTTTAATTATAAATTTTTTAGGCTTACATAGCCAGTGCAGGCTCAACCCTACGAGATTTATCAAAATAATGTGCTAATTATTTGTACACGTTGAAAAGCTCTACAGGAAACTCCGCGGTGGTGTATGTAAATCTGTCATGGATATCCCACAATAAAAAATTTTTGGCATTTACTTTTTACGCTTAATAATAGCTGAGTTTCGAAGTGATTTTAACCAATACAGCATTAATCCTCATCCAATTAAATAGCTTAAATACATAGTTGATTTAATATAGATCTATAGGGTCCTTTACAGCATAAGATCTAAAAGAATATTTTTGAAGATATTACAGATTTAAAATTGCTAGACGTAGCGCTTACGGCGGTATTGGGCGGCCGGGGTGGGGGATAAAAATTAGTCAGTGTGTGACATAGGCTATATATGTTATACCCGAGCGTAGCCACTGCGGGCCGCTATGTTTTTATATACAACGTTCATAGTTTTTCTGTAGTGCATTTAGTACCAGCATTACACCCGTGCAAATCCGGGGCGGGTCGCTAGTAACCAATAAAACACTCTATTTTGATTGTTTCAAACTGACGGTATTTGTAAATACATAAACGTATGTTATGGAAAGTGAATTATAAATTGTTTTCATATGTAGTGATTAATTTGTTTTATCTTAACATCCTTTTGTTGACAAAAATGAAATGTTTCAATATTGCGCTATTAATGAGAGAAGGAGTTTTAGGTTCGTATAAGTGCTCTTAAAATAACACAGGGTAATGATTCGTTTCATACACTAGTTTTTGACTTTCATAACAAATAGAGACCAAGGAAGGTCAGAAATTAAAATTGACAATATTAAATTAAATATAATTATGAAATCCGTTTTGTCACTGTAAGGAATAGGAGAATTATTCAAAACAGTTTTGATTAATTTGAAATAAATAATGTTCAATAAATAGGCACAGCATGAATTGTGTGTATTTCACTAACAAATATTAAAAGATGCTTACTTTATCGGGACTTCAGAATAACATGATGTTCCAATAATAAAATGTTTAATTTTTTTTATTTGCGTAACA